>JAQNDB010001499.1:0-49054 GCA_029204045.2 Tillandsia leiboldiana
TCAAAAACGGACATGGGACATGTCAGGATCCGGATCAGGACACAGCATCCGGATCCCGAAGGGTGTTTGTTGATTCATACGCAAACACAATGGGATCCCAAGCCATTTTGATCGGATCCCGACATTGGTTTTTGCTGAAATGTATGAACGATCCGGATCAGGCATTTCATCCGGATCCCGAAATTTTGTTTTCTGGAAGGAAATTGTTGTTTCGTTACGACAATCTGGATCGCCGTAATCCGATCCGGATCGTCGCCTTAAAATTCCAAAAAAGGTCAGTTTTTGATTCTATCCTCTTCCAACGGTTTCTAACCTATAAATAAATACTGACTTTGTTGATTCTTTTTCTAGGGTAAGCCGTATAGAAGCCGAAAAAAGTCGAATAAAAACAAATGACGACCATATAACCAACCTATAGAGAGAAAGGAAATCAATAGATTTAATCCTATGTTCTTCATCTATATTGATTGATTTGATTCTAGGTTTCATACTCAGATTTGAGTAGAATCAAATCAATGAATACTTAGATGGTATTCGATCTATTTCTAATCTAAGTATTCGCGGATCATCACCACCCAAAAAAAACAACGATTTCCCCAAAATCGGCGCGTGGACAGCGGGCCTTGTGGATTCAAGGTGCTAACCGCTCTCGTGGATTCGGAGTGAGGTTACGTTCGTGGATACGAGACGTGCTACTGGGTGAAGACCGTGGATTCGGTCAGACGTCGTGGATTCGGCGTTGGACGCAGATCATGGATTCGAGAAGAAGGGTTGCGGAGCGAGCGGAGAAGAGAAATAACAGGAGGTAGGAAAAAGGTTGAGCCGTCTATGAGTACGGTATATCACCTTTGTACGTGTTATAATTCTAGTGGATTTCACGTGTTATCGGTCCCGTGGTTTTTTTACTCCGGTTTGGAGTTTTCCACGTAAAAATCTTGCGTGTTATTTTTTTTTCCGCATTGTGTTTTAGCGCAACGAATTTTTGAGTGTTTAAACGTTTACACCTATTCACCCCCTCTAGGGTTTTTCCCATATTTAGATCCATATTAACATAACCCACCAAGTGGTATCGGAGCGGGAATAGGGTTGTAAACAATGGTGAAGGTGGAAACATCAAGGACCTCCGTTTTTTTGATGGAACAAAATTATTCCTACTGGAAAGTACGGATGAAAGATTTTTATTTCCATCGAAGAACGGGTGTGGCAATCTATTGAGTTAGGATGGTCAAATCCAACTGAAGTTATTGTTGATGTCACACCATCAAACCTAGGTCGAAATGGACCAAGGAAGAGATAGACTTATCTTATTACAATGGCAAAGAAATCAATGCTTTATTTAATGCCTTGTCTCAAACTGAATTCTCTCGCGTCTCAGCATGTGAGACTGCGAAAGAAATCTGGATTGGGTGTTCTTCAAGTTACACATGAGGGAACTAACCTTGTGGAGATTCAAAAGCTACAAATGCTTACGAGCAGATTTGACTCTATTTTTAGCAGCAAAAATGAATCATTCACAGACTACTATTACGATTGCAAGACATCGTAAACACATGTGCTAACTTGGGAGAGAAGATTCCAGAATTAAAATTGTAAGAAAGATCTTAAGAACTCATCCTGAAAGATTTCGTTCCAAGGTTACGGCCATTGAAAACTATTAAACACCCGGACGAAATCCGTGCAGAAGAATTAGTTGGTTCATTACAAACATATGAAATGACATTTCCTACTAACTATTCTTCTGGAAAAGCATCTACTTCTAAGTCTTCAGGTTTTGCGTTGAAAACTACAAAAGAAGAAGACGCGGATTCATCCTCCTCAGCGACGACGAGAACCTATCTATGGAGGACTTTGAGAAGCAGCTTGCTCTCTTGACAAAAATTTTCGCCGAAACTTCCGAAGGGGTAATTCAAGTAAAACTTCCCTCCGGAAAGTGGAAGAAAGGCAAAGGTTTTTCAAGCCAAAAGTCAAGAAAGCAAGAAAGTTTTTCAAAGGATAAGAAAAGCTCAGAAGGACAAGTCCAATGCTTCAAGTGCCGAGGATACGGCCATATCTCAACGGAGTGTCCAAATAAGAATCCGTCCAAGAAGAAGGCGATGCAGGCCGTCACTTGGGATGACACCTCAACGACAAATGAGTCATCTTCAAGTGATGAAGAGAACAACGCAACGGCATTCCACGCGTCCACATCTTCACCCTCATGTGCTTAATGGCAAGTACATCCGACTCACTGTCCAACCCCACTGTTGAAAAGATTGCAACGGACGATGAATTGGATAATTGGAAGGTGAAGACTTTGCTCTTGCCTACCATAAACTTCTGAGGGATTCAAAGAAACTGGCAAAGCAAAACAAGAGTTTGAGAGGGAGATTGCAGGATCTCGAAGAAGAAGCAAAAAGGGCAACTTCTCTCAAACGCTCTTGAAGTGGAAAGGGATAATCTGATTAAAGTAAATGTTTCCCTTCAAGAGTCCAATGAGCATTTCGAGAAGAATTATGTAGATATGGTGAACAAAGCGAACTACTTCTTGAAGCTCTACGGCGAGGCTCGACAGGAAAAAATGGAAATGACGCAGACCATTTTCCACTCAAGGATGATTAAAGCAATTTTCTTCTGGAAGGAGTAAGTTGGATAAGATTCTTGGTCTTGGTCAAACAAATAAATTCGGCTCGGATACAATCGAACTGAAGACAATTTTAGTTCGGTTGGGACAGTCTTTGTGCCCCAGTCGGTATCTCCTCCTCGACACCGGAATTGACGACAACAGCGACAAAAACCTACTTCACCCTCTTCGGGATCGTCAAGCACTAAGGTATGTTTTCGTTGTGGTATTACAGGGCACATAAGAAGGAATTGCAAGAATGGAGCGCTAAGATCAAATCAAGCACATCTTGCAACTACTACCAGTGAGTTCATTTCCCGCAAATCAAAGAAGAATCTTTCAAAAGAAAGAACATTGGTAGTACATCAAACAAGACGACGACGTCAAGGAAAAGCGATGGATCAATCAGACGCTTTCACCAAGTTACTCCAAAATTCTAAAGGTTTGGGTACGCAAAGGTGAAATCTTCCCTGTTGTCTTGTTGTTCATACTTCTTTACACGCTTATGAAATTCGTCTTGGTATTGGATAGTGGTTGTTCTCGTCACATGACCGGTGACAAAAATAGTTTTCAAACTTTAGAGAAAATCTCCGGAGGACATGTTGTTTTCGGAGATGGTCGTTCTTCCAAAATGTTGGAAAGGGAACAATCGCTATTCCTGAAGGCCCAGTTTTGAATAATGTTTTATTTGTTGAAGGCCTTAAGACTACACATTAGTATAAGTCAACTTTGTGAACAATGGGTTCTCAGTAATTTTTCTTCTGTAGATTGTTGTAACTGATAAGGACCAGGTATTCTTTTAAAAGGGGTTAGATCGGAAAATAATTGCTATGTTGTTTCAACACAATTTCTGAAAATGTAACCTAGTTTCTTTGGATAATGAAAACTGTTGGCATGAAAGACTAGGTCACATGAATTTAAAGAACTAGCAAGGATTTCAAATAAGGACGTGGTTAAGGGGGTTCCTAAACTTTTATTTAAGAAAATATTGTGTGTGGTGGCTGTCAAAAGGGGAAAACAATCAAGAGTTGCACACCAAGAACTTGAACCCCGTCGGTACCAAACGGCCCTTGGAATACTGCATATGGATTTAATGGGGCCGACCTCATCAACCATCTTTGGGAGGTAAATGGTATATTTTCCTTTTGGTTGATGATTTCTCTAGGTATTCATGGGTAACTTTTCTAAAAGAGAAAGCGGATACTTTCGACTCTTTCATGAGGTTTGTCATCGTATTATGAATGAAAGAAATGAAAGATCGTTCGTGTTCGAAGCGATAGAGGTGGAGAATTCATTAATTCTAAATTTACTGATTTTTGCACTTCCAATGGGATATAAAACATGAATTCTCAGCACCCTATACACCTCAGCAGAATGGTGTTGTTGAGCGCAAAAACAGGGTTGTTCAAGAGATGGCGCGTGTGATGCTTCCTAGCCGGAATTTACCGTTTATTTTTGGGGCTGAAGCTGTGAACACGCTGTCTATGTAATTAACGAGTGTATTTGCGCCCTGGAACTTAAATACACCATATGAGCTGTGGTTAGTAGAAAACCGAATATCAAATTTTCGTTACTCTTTGAGAGTCGACTGTTTTATTCTGAGTGATCGTGAAACCTGTGAAAGTCGACTCTCGAAGCGACACGAAGGGATTTTCATGGGTTATTCTACTAACAGTAGAGCATATCGGGTACTTTAACTTGAAATCTAAAACGATGGTAGAATCTATAAATGTTAAAGTAGATGAAGCTTTTCACTTTACATCTGATAAATTACCCTTGATATGTCTCTAGATGATGATACTCCTGTAAGTGCATCTTCTCGTAATAACTCCTTCAATAAAGTGATGCATCTAATGGTTCTTCAAGTGTATCTAATGTGCAGGAATTATCACATGTACCCCTCCGACTACTTCGTTACCACAAACGCTACGCATCTCCAAGGATCATCCGGAATCTAACATTATTGGAGACCCACAAGAAGGGAGTTAGACCTCGGAGACAGTTGGTTTGTGGAGTCGCATTGCTACGTCTCCATGATTGAACCCAAAGAACATCGATGAAGCTCTTCAGGATGACTACTGGATTGAAGCTATGCAGGAAGAGCTCCATCAGTTCGAAACGAACAACAAGTCTGGGAATTAACAAAGCCTCGAAGCAACACAATGTGATTGGTACTAAATGGATTTTCAAGAATAAGAAGACGAGGATGGTACCATCATCAGGAATAAAGCACGCTTAGTTGCTCAAGGCTATTCTCAAATAGAAGGAATAGACTTTGATGAGACGTTCGACCCAAGTTGCTCGACTCGAGTCAATACGTATATTATTCGCTATTGCTTGTCATTTTAAAATAAAGCTCTTTCAAATGGACGTTAAGAGCGTATTTTTAAATGGGTTTTTAAATGAGGAAGTTTATGTGGCCTCAACCGAAAGGTTTGGTAGACTATAAACACCCTAACCATGTTTTTCGTTTGAAAAAGGCTCTTTACGGTCTAAAAACAAGCACAGCGAGCATGGTACGAAAGGCTAACAAAGCCACCTACTTGAAAAGGGCTACCTCTGAGGGGGAGGAGCAGACCGGACTCTCTTTGTGAAGCATTATCAAGATAATTCATTGTAGCACAAATCTATGTCGATGACATTGTACTTTGGTGCAACTAGAGATAATGATGCTTCTAAATTCGCTGAAACCATGGAAAGCGAGTTTGAGATGTCCATGATGGGGGAACTGACATACTTTCTTGGATTACAAGTAAAACAAATGAAGAAGGCATTCATCTATGTCAATCCAAGTATGCAAAGGAGTTGGTTGAAGAAATTCGGATTAGAAGATTCTAAAGATTTTCCGACTCCTATGGGAACTAGCAATAAGGGATTAGGAAGTGAATCTCTTAGTGAAAGTGTAGACGAGAAGCTTTATCGCAGTATGATTGGAAGTCTACTCTATCTCACGGCTAGTCGCCCGGATATATCCTTTAGTGTTTGGAATTTTGCGCGAGATATCAATCAGCACCAAAGGAGGTTCACCTGAAAGCGGTGAATGAAAAGGATCCTTCCGGTACATCAAAGGAACTTTGAATTTCGGAATTGGTATCCTATGGGAACAACGCTTAACATTATAGGATATTCAGATGCTCAGAAGAGCACGAGTGGTGAATGTTGTTTATCTTGGCCTTGCCTTGTTGCACGCCATAGTAAAAAGCAAAACTGCATTGGCACTCTCGACTGCGAAGCGGAATATATTTCAGCAGGTAGTGTTCAACCCAACCATTTGGATGAAAAAGTGTGTTGAGCTGTTGGGTTATGTATAATTGGATCTAAATAGGGGAAAAGACACCTAAAGGGGGGTGAATAGGTGTAAACAATAAACACTCAAAAATCTTTGCGATATAAAACCCAATGCGGAAAAATAACTAACACGCAGAAGATTTTTACGTGAAAACTCCAAACCGGAGGTAAAAACCACGGGACCGATAACACGGTGAAATCCACTAGAATTAACACACGTACAAGGTGATATACCGTACTCACAGACGACTCAACCTTTTCCATACGCTCCTAGTTGATCTTCTCGCTCGCTCCAAGACGCTTCTCGAATCCACGATCTGCGTTCCAACGCGAACTCCACGGCGTCCAACGTCGAGTCCACGACGTCCGACCGAATCCACGGTCTTCACCCAGTAGCACGCTTCGAATCCACGAAAGTAACTCGCTCCGACTCCACGAGAGCGGTAGCACCTTGAATCCACAAGGCCCACGCGAGTCCACGCGCCGATTTGGGATATAATCGTTGTTTTTGGGTGGTGATGATCCGCCGAATACTTAGATTAGAAATAGATCGGAAATACCATCTAAGTATCATTGATTTGATCTACTCAAAATGTGAGTATGAAAACCTAGCATCAAATCAATCAATATAGATGAAGAAACATAAGATTAAATCTCTTGATTTCCTTTCTTCTCTATATGTGGATCTTAGGCCGTATATAAGATGACGGCTTTTAGGATTAGCGGCTTCTTTTGGATTAGCCCTAGAAAAAGTAATCATAGGGTCTATTTATAGGTTAGAAACCCTTGGAAAAGATAAGAATAAAAAGCTATCCTTTTCTGGAATTTTACATGACGACGATCCGGATCGGAGTTCGGCGATCCGGATTGCAGTAGCGAGAAAAACTATTTCCAGAAAAAAACGAAGGTTCGGGATCCGGATCGAAGTGCCTGATCCGGATCGTTCATACAGTTCACCAAACATCAACGTTCGGGATCCAGATTGAAAAGCCTGATCGGATCGTTCAAATAAAATGGTAAACCCAGTGTTCGGGATCCGGATCAACGGAGGCTACGATCCGGATTGAACTGGTGTATGAACGAACAACCTTCGGATCCGGATTGCAAAGTCTGATCCGGATCCTGAACATGTCCCATGTCCAGTTTTTGATATTTATGCAATTACAAGTTCATCCAAGTGTTTCTTACACTATAAGAAGTATTCGGATCACCAAAGATATTAAGTTAAACATACCTGATCCTTTTGAATTCTTCTTTCTTGAGATTGAGTTAAATGATCCAACCTTCTTTACCTTCAATCTTCAAGACTTAACCGAATTCACGAAATACGCCAACTCAAATTCCGTAACAATCTCCCCCTTCGGCGGTTTCGTGACAAAACATAGATCCACTCAAGAAAATTCAAAAAGATATTTTTGTTGCTATCACCATACAACAAAAATTTACAATGGAGATCCAAAATAAAATACATGAGTTAAACTCCTAAAATAGACTCTAGACTTAGACATCTGTACTCTCTGCAAAAGAAATCATTCTTGACAAAAGAAATCGTTAGATACCTCAAGATTTTATATCATTCAAAAACCACATACAGAGATGAAGTTTATACTCATTTATACTTACCATGACATTTATACATTCAGATATGTAAATTGATCATAGTTAAAACACCAACATATCTTCTATGCAATCAAAATCCAAATGTCATGTTAGTGAACATCAACTTGTTAGTTATATTACATGCCCAAATAGTTAGTCGAATAGTTAGTCGAGGCATGCATACAAACACAAATGAAAACCGAAAGTTGAAGTTCTACTTACCTTTCAAGTTGAGGTTATACTTACCTCCATAGTTTCAAGTTTCTCACAAACATTTGTATCATTGTTTATCTTTTATCTCTCCCCCTTTTTGTCACAAAAGTTAGCCAAAAATTACCAAAATGGAGAGAATAGTTTACAGTTCAAGTACCAAAGTTTGAGAACTAAAAACTAAAAACTAAAACTTAAAAACTGCACAAAAAAATGGAAGGTCCTGCACAAGAGAAGGATTAAAAATCTGCATAAGAAAAATATTAGAAATCAGCACAAGTCAATCATCTGAGGCAGAGTCTTCGGAGCTCGTGCAGCCCAGTTTTTTCAAAATTCCTTTAAGCATTCCCGAATCATAGAACACTCTTGTTTCATCTGATGTATGTCCTTGGACAGCATTCTGAGTTCTAGAGCCATTTTATCTTGTTCTTGGTTGATGGAAGATTCTAAGTTTGCCTTTTGGTCAATTCTTCTGGAAGTTGAAGAACGTTGTGTGACGACTGACGGAGCAGTCTGACCTTCATTCCGAGGAGATCTTCTTGGCAGAGAATGTGAATTGTCAAGAGGTTCATTGCTTGGCACATTCTTTTTCCTTGCTTGCTGCTTAAATATTGAGGAAGACTTCAGTAGCTTCTTGTTCTTTAGGTAAACCTTATTTTCTTCATCAATACCTTGTTGTACTTCAGTAAGAAATGTGTCCCAATCTTCTTCATCTTCATATTCATTTTCAGTTTGAGGGATATTCTTTGTTTCATCTTGACATGTTCATTTATTTCAATACCTCGAGCTCGTCCAAGCCGTCGAGCAAGTCTTTTTCTTTTTGTCTTCCCAGAAGTTTCTTCCATTGGAGCTTTGCCCTTTTCAGCAGCAGTAGGCGGAGCCTTTGATGTTTCCGCAGGCGCTTTTCCTTTCGAAGCAGTGGGTGCTGTTGCTTCAACTTGCAACTCATCCCAATCGATCGATTCCGTCTCAGATTCCGTATCGGAATCATCTTTAGTTTTCTTCGCTTTCTTAGCCCTCTTGGGCTTGACAGTGTCTCTCGTATGTACCATAGCAGCCAGAAGAAAAATGATCCAGGTGATCACCATTGCTATTGGTTTCTTGTGAAAAGAAATCTTGGAGTCGAAGAACTTGAGTTTGAAAGCATCCAAGATGGATGAATTCTAGAGAGAGAAGCTCTGGAGACTTTTGAACAAAAGATTGGAGTAAAAAGAATTCAAAACCCTTTTGTTCTATATAAAACCCTAGTCGCGATACGGATCAGTTCGTGATTACGATCCGGATCGGCTACCCGCAGAGAGAATCTGTGTTCGGGATCCGGATCGCCATGTCCAATCCGGATCGGCTCCAACTTTTCTTTAGAAAATTTCAGAGAAATTCTAGAAAAAACCAGAAAAAGATTGTAAGCACTTTTGTGTATCAACTTTAAACGAAAATCATCGTTTCATGCAACAAGAAATAGATTATGCCGAATCTATCAATAACATCCAACAAATGAAACGAAAATTTATAAAATTAAATCCCTTAAAGTTGAACAACTTCAATTACATCTAACTTGATCTTATGAGTAATGCCTTTATCAAATCATCAATTCGGTAAAGAAAATGAAATACAAAGATCAATAGATGTCTAAAATCCCAGATAAGATAGATAATATATCTAGTCAATTTATTGAAGAGAGTGGCTCTTTGAGCATCTTTCATTAAAATTCCCACCTTATACCAACCTTGAAATTTTGACAGAGTCAAGTATTTCAACATGCATTTATTTAATCAAACTTGAAAAACCTTGCTTGGTATACATGTGGTAGCTGCACACAGTACTCGGACGACCGAGGTGGTAGCTCTTTCCTCCATGTGGTGGTAGTTTTCACACTCCTCATTGGGATGTAACTCTTTCTACATCTTTTGAGCATAATACTTTTTCTTTGACTCCCCCTCAATTGGCTATCAATTATTTAAGATATAAAGTATTCAGCCAAATATTAATCTCGATTTCATACTCGACTAAACAGACAAATAAGATAAAAACTATACCAAGAGATCATCGAGAGAGAAATTGACTTTGATCAAAACAAAGATGATTTAATTGACATAAATGATCATTGCATCAAATGAAATATTATGATATCTAAAGCATAATAGATTTCTAAATATATAAAAGGATGCAGTTAAAGTCAATAAAACTAATGCTCAATTAATGTTCTATGTCTAAGCATAGATGATGAACAAAAACACAAAAACAAAACCTAACCTAAACAAAAGTTTCAAAAAGAGGTTATTTCAAGGAAAGCATTCCAATTGCTTTACGTAAATGAATAAAACGTTTTTGATCCAAAGGTTTTGTTAAAAAGTCAGCTAATTGATCTTCAGTTGAAATGTAGGAAATTTGAAGAATATTTGATTCAACTAGCTCTCTAAGAAAATGATATCTAAGTTCAATGTGTTTTGTTCTAGAGTGCAACACAGGGTTTTTTTGAAATGTTTATAGCACTAGTGTTGTCACATAAAACAGTTACCGAAGTTGCTGAAATCCGGAAGTCGCTCAACACGCTTTTCATCCAAATGAGTTGAGTTGAACAACTACCCGCTGAGATGTATTCCGCTTCGGCAGTCGAGAGTGCAATGCAGTTTTGCTTTTTACTATGCCATGCAACAAGGCAATGGCCAAGATAAAAACATGCACCACTCGTACTTTTCCGATCGTCCACAGATCCTGCCCAATCGGCATCTGAGTATCCAATAATATCTAGACTTGTTCCCATAGGATACCAAATTCTGAAATTAATGGTTCCTTTGATGTACCAGATGATCCGTTTCACCGCTTTCAGGTGAACCTCCTTTGGTGCTGATTGATATCTCGCGCAAATCCCAACACTAAAGGATATATCCGGGCGACTAGCTGTGAGGTAAAGTAGACTTCCAATCATGCTGCGATAAAGTTTCTTGTCTACATTCTCACTAAGAGATTCACTTCCTAATCCCTTATTGCTAGTTCCCATAGGAGTAGGAAAATCTTTGGAATCTTCTAATCCGAATTTCTTTACCAACTCCTTTGCATACTAGGATTGACACAGATGGATGCCTTCACCATTTTGTTTCACTTGCAATCCAAGAAAGTATGTCAATTCGCCCATCATAGACATCTCAAATTCGCTTTCCATGGTTTCTGCAAATTTAGAAGCATCATTATCCTTTGTTGCTCCAAACACAATGTCATCGACATAGATTTGTGCAACAATGAAGTTATTTTGATAATGCTTCACAAAGAGAGTCCTGTCTGCTGCCCCTTGAGTATAGCCCTTCTCCAAAAGGTGCTTTGTCAACCATTCGTACCACGCTCGCGGTGCTTGTTTTAAACTGTAAAGAGCCTTTTTCAAACGAAAAACATGGTTAGGTAGTTTACAGTCTACAAAACCTTTCAGTTGAGCCACATAAACTTCCTCATTTAAAAACCCATTTAAAAACGCGCTCTTAACGTCCATTTGAAAGAGTTTTATTTTAAAGTGACAAGCAATAGCGAATAAGATACGAATGGACTCGAGTCTAGCTACAGGGGCGAACGTTTCATCAAAGTCTATACCTTCTATTTGAGAGTAGCCTTGAGCAACTAAACGTGCTTTATTCCTGATGATGGTACCATCCTCATTTTTCTTATTCTTGAAAATCCATTTAGTACCGATCACATTGTGTTGTTTCGGAGGCGTCGTTAATTCCCAGACTTTGTTGCGTTCAAACTGATGGAGCTCTTCCTGCATTGCTTCAATCCAGTAGTCATCCTGAAGCGCTTCATCGACATTCTTTGGTTCGATCATGGAAACGTAACAAGCGAATCCACAAACCAACTGTCTCCGAGTTTTGACTCCTTCTTGTGGGTCTCCAATGATGTTTGATTCAGGATGATCCTTGGAGATGCGTAACGTTTGATGTAATGGAGTACTCGGAGGTACATGAGATGATTCCTGCACATCAGATAAACTTGAAGAACCATTAGATGCATCATTAATATTGGAAGTATTATCATGAGAAGATGCATTTACAGGAGTATCATCATCAAGAGAGATATCAGGGGTAGATTTATCAGATGCAAAGTGGAAAGCTTCATCTACTTTAACATTTATAGATTCTATGATCGTTTTAGATTCCAAGTTAAATACCCGATATGCTCTACCATATGTAGAATACCCCAAGAAAATCCCTTCGTCACTTCGAGAGTCAAATTTTCCAAGATTTTTGCGGTCACGTAAAATGTAACATCGACTCCCAAAGATGCGAAAATATTTGATGTTGGGTTTTCTACAACACCATAGTTCATATGGTGTACTTAACGTTCCCGGGCACAAATAAACTCGATTAATAACATAGATTGCAGTGTTCACAGCTTCAGCCCAAAAATATAACGGTAAATTCCGGCTATGAAGCATAACACGTGCCATCTCTTGAACAACCCTGTTTTTGCGCTCGACAACACCATTCTGTTGAGGTGTATAGGGTGCTGAGAATTCATGCCTAATGCCGTTGGAAGTGCAAAAATCAATGAATTTAGAATTTATGAATTCTCCACCTCTATCACTTCTAACACGAATGATCTTTTCATTCTTTTCAATCATAATACGAAGGCAAATCTCGTGAAAAGAATCAAAAGTATCAGCTTTCTCTTTCAAAAATGCTACCCATGAGTATCGAGAGAAATCATCAACCAATAAGAAAATATACCATTTACCTCCCAAGGATGGTTGACGTGTCGGCCCCATAAGATCCATATGCAATAATTCCAAGGGCCGTTTGGTACCGACGTGATTCAAGTTCTTGTGTGCAGTCCTAGATTGTTTTCCCTTTTGACAACCACCACACACAATGTTTTGTTCAAGTGAAAGTTTAGGAACCCCCTTGACCACGTCTTTGTTTGAAATTCTAGCAAGTTCCTTAAAATTTATGTGACCTAGCCTTTCATACCAAAGCGTTTCATTATTCAAAGAGGCTAAGTTACAATTTTCAGAAATTTTATTGGGAACAACATAACAATTGTTTTCAGATCTAACCCATTTTAAAAAGAAAACATGATCCTTATCAGTTACAATGCATTCAACAGATGAAAAATTAACAGAAAAACCATTGTCACAAAGTTGACTGATACTAATGAGGTTAGTCTTAAGCCCATCAACAAATAACACATTATTCAGAATCGGGCCATCTAGAATAGCTACTGTTCCTTTTCCAACAATTTTGGAAGACTGACCGTCTCCGAAAACTACAAGTCCTCCGGAGATTTTCTCAAAATTTTGAAAGCAGTTTTTGTCACCGGTCATGTGACGGGAACAACCGCTATCCAGATACCAAGACGAATTATCATATGCATGCAAGGAAATATTTGTAACAAGACAAGGGAAGATTTCACCTTTGCGTACCCAAACCTTTCAAGTTTTGGTGTACGTCGGAAATGATTGTGAAGTTGATACCTTTGGTGAAAGCGTCTTGTTTGATCCATTGCTTTTCCTTGACGTCGTCGTCTTGTTTGATGAACTACCGAGGCTCTTTTCCTTTAAAGAATTTGCATTTGATTTCCGAGGAATCACCCTTTTGGTAGTCGTTGCAAGAAGTGCTTGAGTTGAGCGTTTGGCTCCCATCTTGCAATTTCTCCTTATGTGCCCTGCAAAATTACAACGCAAACATACCTTAGTGCTTGACGATTCCGAGGAGGGTGAAGTAGGCTTGTTGTCGTTGCTTGTCGTGAATTCCGGTGTCGGAGGAGGAGATACCGACTGAGGCACAAAAACTGTCCCAACCGAACTAAAATTGTCTTCAGTTCGATTGTATCCGAGGCCGAACTTGTTTGATTGACCAAGACCAAGAAGCTTATCCAACTTACTCCTTCCTGATGAAAATCGCTGTAAGTCATCCTTGAGTTGGAGAATGGTCTCTGTCATTTCCAATTTTTCCTGTCGAGCCTCGCCGTTGAGCTTCAAGAAGTAATTCGCTTTGTTCACCATATCTATATAATTCTTCTCGAGTTGCTCATTGGACTCTTGAAGGGAAACATTTGCCTTTATCAGATTATCCCTTTCCACTTCAAGATCGGTCGAGAGAGAAGTTACCCTTTTTACTTCTTCTTCGAGATCCTGCAATCTCCCTCTCAACCCCTTGTTTTGCTTAGCCAGTTTCTTTGAATCCCTCAAAAGTCTGTGATAGGCTAGAGCAAAATCTTCACCTTCCGAATCATCCGATTCATTGTCCGTTGCATTCTTTCCAACTTGGGAGGAGGACAATGAGTCGGATGTACTAGCCATTAAGCACATGAAGGGTGAAGATGTGGACGCGTGGAACGCTGTTGCGTTATCTTCTTCATCACTTGACGATGACTCATTTGATGATGAGGTGTCATCCCAAGTGACGACTTGCATCGCTTTCTTCTTTGACGGATTCTTATTAGGACACTCCGTTGAGATATGGCCGTACCCTCGGCACTTGAAGCATTGGACTTGTCCTTCTGAGCTTTTCTTATCCTTAGAAAAACCCTCTTGCTTTCTTGGTTTGAAACTTGAAGAACCTTTGCCTTTCTTCGACTTTACAAAGGATGGAGTTTTGCTTGAGTTACCCCTTCGAAAGTTTCGGCGAAATCTTCTTGTCAAGAGAGCAAGCAGCTTCTCAAAGTCCTCCATAGATAAGTTCTCGTTGTCACGCCCCGGGGGTCGAAACTGCGACCCGGGCTCGCTAACAGATCCGCCACCTATGCGAAACCCCGCATAGGCGAAGCGTCCAACCTGCAAAGTATCATCTAATAACTAAACAGATATCAGAGCTGAAGAAAACTGCTATAATAAAAACCTGAATCACTGTACAACCGAAGAATAAAAGTACACTATCAATCTCCCAAAAATGATGATACAATAATCTGATCCACCGAAACTGTAATACAAGTAAAAGCCACCTATACAACATCTATAAATCCAAAAAGGGAGATAACTAAAATAATAAAATACAACTGAGTACAGTGAAACCCACAATCCGGGTTGGTACACCTATCCCACTGTAGAAATCAACACTGGTAGGGATCTATCTCGCGACTCCCTCGCCTCGAACTGTCAACCGAAGATCCGCAACTCCCGCAGCAGACACTGCAAAACAAAGGGAGGAAAGGGGAAAAACAACAATGGGGGTGAGAACCACTAGTAAAACCAGTAGCCTCCCCCTGTGGGTAATGCCTCAAACCCCGACGTAGCCACAAGGACTACTAGAGGCAAGAAAAGAATAAGAGAGGTGGTAAGCTAAAAACAGAAATACTGATAAGAGGAAGCTACCACTAGTATGCCTCTAAATGCCGTGCTAAGAAGTATAGCTAAATGTATGCATCAGTAAATAAATGCCTGCCTGAATAAACCCAATCCGACCACCAGTAAACACTGGTACTGCCTGCTCTGCCTGCCGCATCGGGTATGCCAGCCTACGCATAACACCAATGCAAAAAGGAGTCTCATGGACTCAAAGCCTGTCTGTCGCACACTCCGGAGTGGCACTCGAGGGGAGCGACCCACACGAGTAAGTATCTCAGTAACAAGTATCAAAACTAGCAGGACTGGATCACGACTCTGATCAAAGTGGGAAAACCCATCCACTAAAGAAAGCCCGATCCCACCAATCTGATGCACTGTAAATACCCGGTCGGCCGCCCAAAGTCCGCGGTCGCCGCAATATCCCGCAAATCCCCCAAATCAAGCCCGACCTGTCATCCCTAATCCGATGCACAAGTCACCATCCGGTCAACCGCCCAAAGTCCGCGGTAGCCGCAATACCCTGCCCTCAGGCCAGCCTATCCCAGATCCCAAGAATCTGTCTACACTATCCCAAAACCCCCTGCTCGCGCACGAGCTACAAATACCCTGAGCCTAGTATGAAAGGAGAAAAGCAAGAAACATGGTTTCTCCTAAGTCAAGTCCAACATGATAGTGTAGCAGAAAAAGGTGGCCTATCTAGATGACCATACAAGCATGAAGATGTCCAAAGATGATATAAAGTAAACAGGTGTCGATGTTCTACATTTTTTAGAGCATGCTATTCCATAATATTGATGATTGCATAAGAACATTAAGTGCAACATAGCCTATGCCTGCCAATACCACATACACGATGTTCACAAAGTATGAAAATAAGGAATTGCCATACCTAATAAAAAATCACATAAGATGGTACAACGCTTGTCAACCCTCACATTCATACTGGAATAAGCCCAAGATCATTTAACATCACTTAAACAGGGACATTCAATCAAGTATCACCAATGAATAGCTTAAGGTCCAACAATCTTCATTGATCTCACATAGGATGAATATAGGATCTACCAACAACATCCAATCTCATTTGTAAGTGATAGGAGTCATGAAATTGCTTTTTCTCATAAGGAATAGGCCTCAACTCAACAATGATATCCACCTTTTTATGAAGGAATTAGGAATCAAAAGCCTAGGTCATTATTACATTAACTAGATCAATAACCAACATCAACACCCATTTTCACATAAACTAGATCAAAGATCAATCAACTCATTATTCTCACATAAATAGGTTATGAATCAACATCTATGCCCAACATCACACATTGTAGGTTAAGGATCAACAAAACCAACTACTCTCATATAAGCCATTCTCAAATAGATGAACCAAGTCCTTCTCACATAACCCCATCAAGTCCTCACATAAATCAACCAACCATTTACATATATATCTATCACCATCATTCTCACATAATAATGTTAATCATTCATCACAAGGTATAGGTTGAAGAGTGATTTTCCAATTACCCTCACATAGCATAGATTTAAGGATGACCACCGTTAATCAACTTCATATGAAATAATGTAATATCAACCAACCGATCATTTATTCATGCATAAGCTAAGGATTAATTAACCTAACATAAATATGGAGATTTAAGCATGATTCACCACAGAAAAGAGAACAACAATCAACTATGCCATAAGGGAAACCAATAGCCCGAGTGGGTAAATCATTGTTTTCGGCATAACACAACCACCCACCTGAAACTCAACGATCTGATGCCCGATCTGGCCGAATTTTGGCGTGAGTAATCCTTATCCTCCCAGGAGTCCGATGCCGCGAAAATCATCCAAATCCGCCTCACGGATTGGGCGCAATTGCTGAAACAATGCACACTGCGCATTCAAATTCCAGAATTTCGGCAAGTGCAACAAGGTCAAATAAAAAGTATGTGTAACCTCAAATACCTCAAAATAAAGTTCCCAGCAGTAAAGCAAAGATATACTCTTTCATACAACATCTTCAAGTCCTCACAAATCCACCATTAATTTCCCTTAACATTCAAATGAAGCAACAAATCACAATGCTGTCCAAAATTGCTAACATAAACTTGCTAGCATTTCCAAGCTTAATTAGAGGCTTTTCCAAAGGGATTTATCCACAGATCACAAAAGAGAATTTTCTCACCTTGAAGTTAAGAAGAAGTCCCAACTTGAATTTCTGAAAAAGATCTTATATCCACAAAGTTATCTGCATTCCAAGGTGCCTTGCTCAAATCCAAATTAAAACAGGGACTGCAGTAATCCATATAATAGCACTTGAAAAGATCATTAATTTTACCTAACCAAACGTGCTCCAAATCCTGCAAGAGAGGTACCATTGGATTCCTTGTTGAGATTAGATACAAATTGAGCCAAAGAACTCCAAATTTCATGCTCGGATGAAGGAGAAAACCCATAAACACTTTGAACCATCCACCAAGTTCAATCTGTACATGACTGCAGCAAGGTGCTCCAAAGAACATGCATTAACTCAAATAAAAACTCAGATCTGGGGAAAATGGTACATACCAATGTTGTAGATATTTGAGTCCTGGAAATTTTCCCGCACAAATCATCCAAATATTCCCATCCTACTGCCCAGAAATTCCAAAACACTGAGGACTGTTCAGGATTCCAGACTGAAATGAAGGGTTCCAAAGATGGCCTTAAAACTCTGTAAAAACATGAGATCTTGGGGGAGAGGTGAATACAAAGATTGTAGCCTTACCTCTTGTGAAAACGTAGAACCAAAAATGAGCTCAAAACTCCAAGAAATGAGTCCTGGGGAATTTTTGCACTGAAACGCGACGGTGGAGCTCCGAAAATCCAGCAATGGTGCTTGTGCTCCATCATGGAGAAGAAGATGACCAAGCTAGCTCCAATGGCTCACCCAAGATGATGATTTTGAAGAAGAAACGTTGGTGATGCTCTGCACAAAACCCTCCAACAATCCATGGTCCATGGAGGAAGAAGGAGGAAGAAAAAGAAGAGGAAGAAGAAGAGGAGGAAGAAGAAGAAAGGAAAAAATAATTAAAACAATCCTCTCTCTCTCCCTCTCCCACACTCCACCCCACGTGAAGTACGGCTGGCCCATCATGGCTAGCCATGTGGCAGCCTAGCATGCCTGATGGACCACACTCCCAACACCGAACCAATGGGGTGACGCCACGTGGCACCCCCGGTCCACAGCCTATTCAGTGCACCCGAAAAACCCCCTGAACTTCCGGTTGCCCGTTTTCGCTCATCCGGACTCCGAAAAGTACAACCAAATAGCCGATTTCCAACGTTTTTCCGTGCTGAATCCAAATACGAAGTCCATTTTGCAAGAATCCATTTCTAAAAATTACGGGGGCATCCGAACACACCAACTCGATCCATTTTTCGCGCTGAGTCCGGTTTTGAAGTCCGATTTGCGCGCAAAGCCTCCACACTCAACAAAAGGCTTCCAGAAGCTGCCGAACCAACAGTAATCCTTACGTGGGAATTTCGGGTCCTCACATCCTCCCCCACTAAAAGAAAGTTTCGTCCTCGAAACTGGCACAACTCAAAAGGAGTCTCAAAAACTAAGGGTAGGTACTCAACACCACCGTCTCCAGCTCCTAAGTCACCACTCACTCCCCGTGATTACTCCTCAACAACAACAACAACAACAACAACCAGTACGGCATAGCCCGATTGCGCAATTCCCTCACTTCACGAGCCAGAATTCGCAACGGGCGTCCCTCGTACTCCACACACTCACAGATCTCAAACAGAGCGAGTCAATCACGGGCGAGGGATCCAAAAGTGTAACACTCCCGAGCTGAGATGCGGAAAAACCTCAGGGACTCCAAAAATGTGGGAAAAAGAAAGAATAACCAGTGCCACATGCACCAACACCACACCCTAGTGTCCACTCAACCAGGGCGACCAGGAACACACCCACACGATCATCCAAGAGGGAAAGAATCCAACCAACTGGGGTCCTCACTCGGTCACTTCCGGATCCAAACCACCCGAGTGGACTACTCAACATGCTATTATAGCCCCAACGAGCTCACGGGTCGAAGTCGACCTCTCTACTGGTAAAGAACACCCTGATGGTGGCTAAACCGTCGGTGAACGTGACTGAAAGCTGGCTAGAAAGGCGATCATAATGCTGATGCTCAAGCTCACGGTCAAAAGTCTGAACAATCGGCGACAAGCCGAGAAAATCCCACTCGAGATTCTAAAAGCTGAAATCGGTGCTGGTGTCAGTCTCATTATCCGTCCGCCAAGCTCTCCTGGCACTGCCCAGTCCAAGAAGCTCCTCACCTTGATAATAATTGTCGATCTCGGCCAATTTCCAATTAGTATCCATATTGGCCGGATTTCCACCGCCGCCCCTACGGCTAACACAATGTGACCCACGAAGGTAAGCTTCAGAAGCTAAAACTTATATCTCAATAACTTGGCATACAGCTTCATCCACACAGGCACGGTAGCACATCTCCAAGTGCCCCTCGTGCTCCAAGTCGCTCTGGGAGTAAATCAAATATCCTCGGGGAACATCACTCCCAAGCTGTCCAAGTATATCTGGAACACACAATTCCTCAGATCTTGAAGACAACAGGGCATTAATTATTCCATTTGGCCCACTGTTCGCTCATAATGCCTCTACCAGATCCTGAATGCCATCTAGGCAAAGTCCTTGGCTGTCTGATTCCAAGTAGGTACTCGCATCATACAATAACTGTCAGAGTATGACTCCAACACAAGGCTCTAGATACCACCCGGACCTGTCTACACTCGAACCATAAAAGGATCCTCACAGTCGTGTATCAATGACGTGGCATCACCACCGCGTACCAACGGCGTGGCACTAGATCAAGCAGAACCCTCGAACCATCAGATCCTGCAACTGCGCCATCAGCTCTCTCAGCTCTACTGGCGATATCCAATGAGGTGCTGTCAAGGGTGGCGCGGTTCCCCGAACCACGTCAAACGCAATCTCTATCTCCCTAACCGGCGGTATTATCAACAGCTCAGGTGAAATCACACCCGGGGTCTCAGGGGCAACAAAGATATCCTTGAGTCCCGGTGCCACCGTAAGCACCTCTCACACTGTCACTAAAACCTGTGTGCTCTAACAATCTCAACAACCAAGCCTCCTCTCGTCTGCCTCGCATAAAGTCAACGTCCTCTTTCTCCTCAGTCCAAATATCCTGTGGCATTGTACAAACAATCTCAAGCACAGGGTCAAAATACCGAACTACCACAATTACCAATAAACCTGTCGGTAACTCATAGTCTCAGCTGCACTGGACATGACCCACAAGCCTCCTCCACATGCACAACACTAACAGGAACCTGTACCTCAAGTGCACGTGGTAACAAATCTGCCTCTAGCCCATGCAGGAATGCAACATGCTCTAACCCCGACTGCTGTGATGAAATCACACCCGCGACAACTCAATCCACTACCGTGGCGCCCTCCAACCGGGCGGCACAGATTCATCCGCTCGACGCAAATGGTCGTCGCTCAGTCTGCTAGAAAAATCACGACTAATCACAAAGGGATCACGACCTCTGTCTCTGCTCACACTGAGGCGACTGATACGGTCCTCCACAGGTAGCAAACCCACGCTACCGCTGCGCTACTCTGATATAGATGCTGATACTGCCATCGGGGTCCACCCGATCTCTGGCGTCTCGGGAACTCGTTATCCTGGGAAAAGAAATCAGAAATGTCTCTGCCAGCCAATCTGTCCTCCAAAGGCCCCGACTCAATCTTACGAGTCGGGGTGGTTCATCTGCCAAATCTGGCTGAATAGATCGATCATGTCCCCTCAGCTCACCAGCTGTCAACTATCCACCCTGCCTCGGTGCCTCGACACTAAACATTGACACAGAGGGGGCTACTCGCTCCATCAGTGCCACAGAAATCCCTACCACTGAGGATACTGCAACCGGGTGGTCTCAGAAGGAAGCACTGTCGAGCTGCCCGCTGCTCCGACAACTGTATCATCCTATCCGCTGCTCACTCTGCCGCCGATATGCCACTGCCAATCCTGTCATCTGGGTCCGGAGCTCTCTGACCTCGATCTAGGTATCCAGCCTGAAACTCCCTATCCTGGCCCACAAGCTGCAATAGGGTGCACACGGGTCAGAACTCTGCGCCAGGGAGACACCGCTCACTGCGACAAACCACACAACAGAACACACAACAAGCACTCGACCCAATCCAGCGAAAGTCTAAGACATGTCACCCATTCCATAACATTATGTTGTCTGCAGCCAACATAATCGTTTAGGAGAATAAACATGCCAATCGCTCGTCCCGTCCCTTGGGAGAGGTATGAAACTCAATCAGGACTCTCGCTATAAGTCACGACTCTCACGAAGTCAACCAAGGGTCAAACCATAAGCCTAGGGTTTCTAAGTCCACCATGACCTACAACCTAGGCTCTGATACCAACCTAATCTGTCACGCCCCGGGGGTCGAAACTGCGACCCGGGCTCGCTAACAGATCCGCCACCTATGCGAAACCCCGCATAGGCGAAGCGTCCAACCTGCAAAGTATCATCTAATAACTAAACAGATATCAGAGCTGAAGAAAAACTGCTATAACAAAAACCTGAATCACTGTACAACCGAAGAATAAAAGTACAATATCAATCTCCCAAAAATGATGATACAATAATCTGATCCACCGAAACTGTAATACAAGTAAAAGCCACCTATACAACATCTATAAATCCAAAAATGGAGATAACTAAAATAATAAAATACAACTGAGTACAGTGAAACCCACAATCCGGGTTGGTACACCTATCCCACTGTAGAAATCAACACTGGTAGGGATCTATCTCGCGACTCCCTCGCCTCGAACTGTCAACCGAAGATCCGCAACTCCCGCAGCAGACACTGCAAAACAAAGGGAGGAAAGGGGAAAAACAACAATGGGGGTGAGAACCACTAGTAAAACCAGTAGCCTCCCCCTGTGGGTAATGCCTCAAACCCCGACGTACCCACAAGGACTACCAGAGGCAAGAAAAGAATAAGAGAGGTGGTAAGCTAAAAACAGAAATACTGATAAGAGGAAGCTACCACTAGTATGCCTCTAAATGCCGTGCTAAGAAGTATAGCTAAATGTATGCATCAGTAAATAAATGTCTGCCTGAATAAACCCAATCCGACCACCAGTAAACACTGGTACTGCCTGCTCTGCCTGCCGCATCGGGTATGCCAGCCTACGCATAACACCAATGCAAAAAGGAGTCTCACGGACTCAAAGCCTGTCTGTCGCACACTCCGGAGTGGCACTCGAGGGGAGCGACCCACACGAGTAAGTATCTCAGTAACAAGTATCAAAACTAGCAGGACTGGATCACGACTCTGATCAAAGTGGGAAAACCCATCCACTAAAGAAAGCCCGATCCCACCAATCTGATGCACTGTAAATACCCGGTCGGCCGCCCAAAGTCCGCGGTCGCCGCAATATCCCACAAATCCCCCAAATCAAGCCCGACCTGTCATCCCTAATCCGATGCACAAGTCACCATCCGGTCAACCGCCCAAAGTCCGCGGTAGCCGCAATACCCTGCCCTCAGGCCAGCCTATCCCAGATCCCAAGAATCTGTCTACACTATCCCAAAACCCCCTGCTCGCGCACGAGCTACAAATACCCTGAGCCTAGTATGAAAGGAGAAAAGCAAGAAACATGGTTTCTCCTAAGTCAAGTCCAACATGATAGTGTAGCAGAAAAAGGTGGCCTATCTAGATGACCATACAAGCATGAAGATGTCCAAAGATGATATAAAGTAAACAGGTGTCGATGTTCTACATTTATTAGAGCATGCTATTCCATAATATTGATGATTGCATAAGAACATTAAGTGCAACATAGCCTATGCCTGCCAATACCACATACACGATGTTCACAAAGTATGAAAATAAGGAATTGCCATACCTAATCAAAAATCACATAAGATGGTACAACGCTTGTCAACCCTCACATTCATACTGGAATAAGCCCAAGATCATTTAACATCACTTAAACAGGGACATTCAATCAAGTATCACCAATGAATAGCTTAAGGTCCAACAATCTTCATTGATCTCACATAGGATGAATATAGGATCTACCAACAACATCCAATCTCATTTGTAAGTGATAGGAGTCATGAAATTGCTTTTTCTCATAAGGAATAGGCCTCAACTCAACAATGATATCCACCTTTTTACGAAGGAATTAGGAATCAAAAGCCTAGGTCATTATTACATTAACTAGATCAATAACCAACATCAACACCCATTTTCACATAAACTAGATCAAAGATCAATCAACTCATTATTCTCACATAATGTAGTGTTCTGGTTTTTCCCATGCAACTTTCCGATGAATCCATTGTGTAGAACACCTAGTGTTGGGGTGTCTGGCCCATGGTGCATCAAAGGGGTGCCACAGATGGACTTTGTGAGACTTGGATAGCTGATTTGGCATTCGGTTGCATTTGTCGAATTTTAGAAAAGGTTTTGGGCCAATCTGAGGTTGGATTTGGATTCAGCGCGGAAAAACGCTTGAAAACGGCTATTTGCTTGTTAAATTTGGAGTCCGGATGACCAAAAGCGGGCTTCCGGAAGTTTTCGGGGTTTTTCGGTGCATGGGGGAGCCTCGTGGACCGGCCTGAGCCACGTGGCGGCCTATTATTGGCCGGCTCACGCAGCTCGGTCCATGGGGTAGCGCGGCGGTGCATGGGCCGCGGGCGGGTGACACGTGGCGTGCCCTGATAGGCCGGCGCACGCGGCATGGCTCACCGGGTTTGCGGGGTTGCGGTGGACCGGGCGCAGGACACGTGGCGGCTTCGGATTCGTTGGCCCACGTGGGCGCGGTCCACGGTGCGCGGGGGGGGGGCCTCGGTATTGTGCGTGCACAGTGGCGCCAGGCGGGGCGGTCGGCCGCACTCGAGTGCGACACGTGTCGCCTCGCGGTTGGGCGGCCGTACCTACCCCCGCTGACCGCGAGGGGACACGCGGCACTCGGCGACCGCGGGGATTTGCTGTCCCCTGTTTGGGGGTGACGTGGCCGCTCCTGGGAGTTTCGGGCGCGTCGGACAGGGAGCGTGCGACCGGGTTTCCGGGCGCAGTGCGCCCGAAAGTTGCGCCCGAAAACCCGGCCCGACAGCATAGTGGGCTGGGCCTATAAATAGCTCCCCCCATTCGTCCTGTAGGCTTTTTGGACCCCATTTTCGCTGAGCTTTCTTCAGAGAAGTTTCTCCTCCCTCAGTGCACTACCCTTTGGAGAACTTTGAGGATTTTTGGAGGCACTCTTCCCGAGGTTCACCATTTTACGGCGCGGCACGACGCTTGTTTCCCGGCGATCTTCTTCGCCCCTTCTCAGTGTTTGGACTCCTCCGACTCACCCCGACATCGGATTTCGCCGATTCTTGCGCCGTTGGACTCACGACAGGTAGGACTTCAACTCCGGTGTTTTGAGGTTCCTCGATTTCCGTGCTGATCTTGGAGTTTTCTGAGCACCCATTTGACCCATTTTTCGTCGCGGATTTTTGGACAGCACCGCAGTGTTCTTGCCGTATCTTTTCGCTCGGACGTCGGATCGAGGCGATTCAAGAGGCAATTTTCATCTACATTTCGCAAGGAGTCTCCTGGATTTTTCTCAGATTTTTCTGGTTTTTGGCCGAGGGTGAGAATCTCCTTTTTCTGTGGTTCTTTGTTACAGAAATTTGGTACAGTTTGGATTGGGATGTTTCCCTTGTCGGATTTTTATCTCAGCGTAGGAAACTCCGATTTGGGCGTGCAGGTACTCGTTTCGACGGGCTCGTCGCGAGGATCGCGACAGTATTTTCCTTGGATTTTTCTGGGAATTTTTCGCAGGTAAAAATTGGTGAATTCTGGACTGTGGTATTAAGGGACAGATTCTGGGAATTGTGAATGTACAGCTTATGTGTTTTCCTTTGGGGTATTTTGTACAGATTGGTGGGGAGTTTTGGACTGAGCTTGGGTTTCGCTTTTGGGAATTGGGATTAGCGCTCGAGGTGGGTGATGTTGTAAACCTCTTATTTGGGATTTATCACTAGGCCTATTAGAATGCTCTTGATTATGCTGTTAGTAAATCTGTGAGATGGACCTAGCATGCTTGTATGAAATCCTGATTTCTTCATTGATAATCGCATTGTTAGAAAACTACAAGTTAATTAATGGTGAGTCCATGCTTTAAACATGTAGTAGAATTACTTGGAATTTATGCTAAATCCCTATCTTGTTGATTGGTTAAATGAAAGGCTGAGGTATGTGGTTAGAATACTTAAAATGGTTCATCAAGGTAATGACTTTTGCATGCTTGAATGGTCACCTAGATAGGCCACCTTTTTCTGCTACACTATCATGCTGGAATTGACTTAGGAGAAACCATGTTGCATTCTTTCTTCAGTCACTTAGACATAGGGGATATTATGCTCGGGTTAGAGCAGGGGCTGGGTTAGTGTAGTCAGACACTTGGGTTTCGGGGAGAGGGTTTTGGGCTTCCTTTGGGAGACGGTACTTTTCCTTATAGAGCGGAGTGCGGATTTGCCGACTTGAGACCCTGGGACTCCTGTCCCATATCGGTGTTATGCGTAGGCTGGCATACCCGATTTGGCAGACATTGAGAACCCTACCCCATATCGGTGCTATGCGTAGGCTGGCATACCCGATTTAGCAGACCTTGAGACTCCTGTCCCATATCGGTGTTATGCGTAGGCTGGCATACCCGATTTGGCAGACATTGAGACTCCTATCCCACACCGGTGTTATGCGTAGGCTGGCATACCCGATGTGGCAGGCTTCGATATTCTGATGCATACATTTAGCTATCTTTAGCTGGGCAGGTAGAGGCATATTAGTGGTAGCTTTTATCAGGAGTCATACTCATAGTTACCGCATTTATTCTTTTAGCCTCTGGTAGACCTAGTGGGCAGGTAGGAGTTTTGTGTTGAGGTTTACCCACTAGGGGAGGCTACTGTCTTTATAGTAGTACTGACCCCCACTGTTTTTCCCTTTTCTTGTCCCCTTTGTTTTGCAGAGTCATCTGCCGGAGTTGCGGGGCCTTCCTCCCAGGATCGAGGTAAGAGGATCGCCGACTAGATAGCTGCTACCCCGAGCTCGAGTTTTGTAGTTTTGTTGTATCCCCTGTACACTCAGACGGTTGTATTTTCTTTTATTTTGGGTCTGGCTGCGGCCAGCTGGTTGTATTCACTTCGTGAGCTGGGAGAGACATATGTATATTCTTGAGAGTTTATTGTACTTTTATTTCCAGCATTTGTCTGAGATGTACTAGTTTTAGTTTAGCTCTGTTTTATGCTCTAGCATTATTTCTTTATATCTGAGCAGGTTACCAGCGCTTCGTGTACACGGGAAATACCGTGTGCACGGCGGGTCTGTGGACGAGCCCGGGTTCTGGTTTACACCCGGGGCGTGACAGATTATTTTGGTATCAGAGCTTAGGGATAGGTCAGTTGGGACTTAGGAAACCCTAGGCTTTTTGGGAGACCCTAGGAAGGCAGGGCGTGAGTGACGCGATATTTTGCGAAAGTCGACAATTTGTTATTAAACTCTTCCTGTGAGTGGAGAGGGATTGGCATAGCCTATTTCTGGTGGACTGTTATGTTGGCTGCAGACAACATAAGGTTACAGGAATAGGGGGATGTCCATGACTTTCGCTGGATTGGGTCGTGTGTGGGTTGGTTCTGACCCGTGGTTTCTTGTGTGGCAGGATGCCTCCTAGGCGGCAGATCCCTACTCGGGGTACTCCTACACCCCCGGAGGAGCCGGAGCAGTCCGGGCCTTCTGAGATTAGTGAGCTGAGGGCCATGGTGGCCCAGTTGGCGGAGAGTCACCGCCGACAGGAGCAGAGATTTGAGCAGTTGCTGGCTCAGGTTGCGGCACCACCCCCTACTACTGTAGAGGCCCCTGTACCACCGGTTGTACCGCCGGCTATTCCACTTGTTCCTACGGCACCGTCGTCTAGCAGTGGGGCTCACGGGGTGATCAGGCCATTGACCCCAGCGGAGGAGCAGGAGTTTGCTGACAAACTCGCACAGTTCTGTAAGCGAGGACCACCTAGGTTCTCGGGGCGGAGTACTCATCCAGCTGAGATAGGATCGTGGTTGGCATCAATGGAGAAGTTGTTCAGAGATTTCTTCATTGATTCGAGATTCAGAGTACACATGGCCGTACATTGTTTGGAGGGGGATGCTGATGCTTGGTGGCGTCGGGTTGAGCCCTTAGAGTTTCAGATCACCCGACAGCTACCCTGGTCGGAGTTCAGGAGGATGATCCTTGACACTTACTTCTCCACGAGCGTGAAGAAGAAGATAGAAGATGACTTGAAGAACCTGCAGCAGGGTGATCGTTCAGTATGGGATTACTTCCAGGAGTTTACGCAGTTGCTTAACTGCGTACCCTATGTTGCCAGGGACGGGCTGCACCAGGTGGAGCTGTTTGAGACAGGTTTACGCCCCGAGATCTATACCTTGGTACACGCCCAGAGGCTTCAGACTTTATCAGAGGCAGTGGATCATGCACAGTGGGTCGAGAGGGGAGATCATGTGGTCGCTAGGCGCGGAGGCACGGTCGCTCAGAGTTCTGAGAGGAAGCGGCCAGCGCCAGACGAGGGGGGACAGGCCAGTTCATGGAGGCCGCCCCGACCGCCACCGCCACAGTCTACGGGTCGTGGGCGTTCGGATCGGCGAGGGCCTGGGGGATCCCAGAGGCCCCCACAGCAGCAGCCCCAGCGACAGCAGCAGCACTCGCAGCAGCAGAGGTCGCAGTCGCGACAGCAGGGGTCACAGCGGCAAGGGCAGCAGCAGCAGCAGTCGAGGCAGCCCCAGTCTGCGGTCAGGTGCGTCTTTTGTAGGGGACAGCACGCGGCGGATACTTGTGACCAGAGGTATGGCCGCTGTTATCGGTGTGGACAGTCCGGCCATATTCGAGCTACTTGCCCTCTCTCTACACCGCAGGCTCCTTCCTCAGCATCAGCTCCTTCGGTGCCCCAGCAGCGGCCTTATGCTCCAGCGAGCAGGGCCCCCTCCTCCCACCCTACAGACTACCGACCACCAGCTCAGAGCGGGCGAGTCTATGCCGCCCAGGTAGGGGACTCTGCGGCGGCCGACCTCGTGGTGGCAGGTATCATTTTACTTTTCGGCATTAGAGCTCGCACTTTATTTGATACCGGTGCATCACATTCTTTTATTAGTAGAGCATTTGCATCATCGCATGGATTAGAGTTACGTCGGTTACCGCATGCATTAGAGGTACGGATTCCCGATCATATTTTGATTGTAGAGGAGTGTTGTTGGTCTTGCCCGGTACAGCTTGAGTCTTGGATTTTGCCAGCGGACCTGATGGTCCTTAGTCAGCTGCGAGATTATGACATTGTGCTGGGGATGGATTGGCTAGCTCGCTATTTCGCGACGATTGATTGCGCCGCGAGGACTGTTACTTTTAGCGAGCCAGGCCAGGAGGTGTTTGTTTACAGGGGGTGCCAGAGTGCTTTCTTTGCCTCTGTGGTTTCGACTTCTCGGGCGAGGCAGATGATGCGCAGTGGATGCGTGGCCTTTTTGGCGTCGGTGGTTAAGGAGCCTGTGGCGGCACCGGGACTCCCGGATATCCCTATTGTCCACGAGTTCCCGGATGTGTTTCCTCCAGATCTGATTCATATGCCGCCGGATAGGGAGGTTGAGTTTTTGATTGACGTAGTTCCAGGAACTGCGCCAATCTCTAAGGCTCCTTACCGAATGGCACCGGCTGAGCTGCGAGAGCTAAAGGCGCAACTCCAGGATTTAATGGACAAAGGTTTTGTCAGACCAAGCGTATCGCCTTGGGGAGCGCCGGTGCTATTTGTGAAGAAGAAGGATGGATCACTTCGACTATGTGTTGATTATCGGGAGTTGAATAAAGTGACCATCAAGAACAAGTACCCTTTGCCGCGCATTAATGACTTATTTGACCAGCTGCAAGGGTCTTGTGTCTTTTCTAAGATTGATTTACAGTCTGGTTACCACCAATTGAAGGTGAAGGCCGAGGATATCCCAAAGACGGCATTCAGGTCGCGGTACGGGCATTATGAGTTCACCGTCATGCCTTTTGGATTGACAAATGCCCCTGCTGCTTTTATGGATTTAATGAACAGGATTTTTCGACCATACCTGGATCGGTTCGTCGTTGTTTTTATTGATGACATCCTAGTTTATTCCCGAAGCGATTTGGAGCACGAGGAGCACCTGAGGATTGTGCTACAACTTCTGAGAGAGAGAAAGTTGTACGCCAAGTTATCTAAGTGTGATTTCTGGCTTCGGGAGGTTGCCTTTTTGGGCCATGTGATTTCAGCCGCCGGAGTGGCAGTAGACCCGGCGAAGATCGAGGCAGTCCGGGATTGGCCCCGACCAACGACGGTATCTGAGGTCCGCAGTTTCATGGGCTTAGCAGGATATTACCGTCGGTTTGTGGAAGGTTTTGCGAAACTTTCCACACCCCTCACTCGTTTGACGCGAAAAGGGATTAAGTTTATCTGGAGTGAGGACTGCCAGAGGAGCTTCGAGGAATTAAAGATCAGATTGATGTCGGCTCCTATCCTTTCCCTACCTGTTATGGGGAAGGGATATGTGATTTACAGTGATGCATCGCACAGTGGACTTGGTTGCGTGCTGATGCAGGAGGGAAAGGTAATTGCTTATGCCTCTCGGCAACTGAAGGATTATGAAAAGAATTACCCTACCCATGATTTGGAGCTAGCTGCAGTGATTTTTGCACTAAAGTTGTGGCGCCACTACCTGTATGGGGAGCACTGCGAGATTTACACCGACCACAAGAGCTTGAAATACCTGTTCACACAGAAGGAGCTCAACTTGAGGCAGCGCAGATGGTTGGAATTGTTGAAAGACTATGATGTAGACATATTATACCATCCTGGCAAGGCCAATGTGGTTGCTGATGCCCTGAGCAGGAGAGCAGTGCAGAGTCTATCTTCGTTGATCACCGATCAGGCGCCATTACTGGAGCAGATGAGGCGGTTAGAGCTCGAGGTGGTGTCCCCTGGGGTCTCTGCTAGACTTATGTCTCTAGTCGTGCAGCCCACTCTGTTGGACAGGATTCGGGAGAGACAGAGTGAGGACCCCCACCTGATGAGGATTCGAGAGCAGATGCAGACTGGTTTGGCAGGGGACTTTTCGGTTGATGCTTCGGGAGTACTGCGGTACAGGGACCGAGCCTGTGTGCCTTTGGATGCGGAGATCCGAGAGCAGATCTTGAGGGAGGCCCACTATACACCTTATACCATCCATCCTGGTGGGACTAAGATGTATAGGGACCTTAAGGCACAGTTTTGGTGGAACGGGATGAAAAGAGACATTGGGAGATTTGTAGCGCACTGTCTAACTTGTCAGCAAGTAAAGGCTGAACATCGTGTACCTGCTGGCAAGTTGCAGAGTCTCCCAATCCCTGAATGGAAATGGAAGCATGTTACCATGGATTTTGTCACTGGTTTGCCGAGAGCACAGACGGGAGCGGATGCTATCTGGGTAGTCGTGGATAGACTCACCAAATCCGCACACTTTTTACCGGTGCAAGTGACTTGGTCCCTCGATCGGCTGGCACAGCTGTACTTAGACGAGGTAGTGAGGCTGCATGGGGTGCCCGTCTCCATTGTATCTGACCGAGATCCGAGGTTTGTTTCGCGCTTCTGGAGGAGCCTACAGGCCACTTTGGGGACACAGCTCAGTTTCAGCACAGCATTTCACCCGCAGACAGACGGACAGTCAGAGCGTACTATACAGATTCTTGAGGACATGCTCCGGGCTTGCACGCTGGACTTTGGAGGGGGTTGGGTACGACACTTATCATTGGCAGAGTTTGCGTACAACAATAGCTTTCAAGCGAGCATCCGAATGGCTCCGTTTGAAGCATTGTATGGACGCAAGTGTCGTTCCCCTCTTTATTGGAGCGATGTGGGTGAGAGGCGGACCTTGGGGCCAGAGTTGCTTAGAGAAGCGGAGGCTAAGGTCAAGGTAGTCAGGCAGCACCTTCAGACAGCACAGAGCAGACAGAGGAGCTATGCAGATGTGCGGAGGCGAGACCTGGAGTTCGCGGTTGGGGATCATGTCTTTCTGAAGGTCTCGCCTTCAAAGGGGATCCGAAGGTTTGGGATTCGGGGGAAACTGAGCCCTCGCTACATTAGACCTTTCGAGGTATTAGAGCGCATAGGGCCAGTTGCCTACAGGCTTGCACTTCCTCCCAGGCTTTCAGGTGTTCACGACGTTTTTCATGTATCGACTTTGAGGAAGTATGTTCATGACCCGTCTCATATCATCGATTTCACCCCACTGGAGGTCACCGAGGATCTGAGCTATGTTGAGCGGCCGTTGAGGATCTTGGACCGGGAGGTTAGGGAGTTGCGCAGTCGGGCCATCCCTTATGTGAAGATCCTCTGGAGCAGTCATGAGGAGCGCGAGGCTACCTGGGAGTTGGAGTCAGCGATGATGGCTGCTTACCCCCACCTGTTCGAGGCACCTGCTTGAGGTATGACTTTTGTTTCGAGGACGAAACTTTTTCTTGTGGGGGAGGATGTAGTGTTCTGGTTTTTCCCATGCAACTTTCCGATGAATCCATTATGTAGAACACCTAGTGTTGGGGTGTCTGGCCCATGGTGCATCAAAGGGGTGCCACAGATGGACTTTGTGAGACTTGGATAGCTGATTTGGCCTTCGGCTGCATTTGCTGAATTTTAGAAAAGGTTTTGGGCCAATCTGAGGTTGTATTTGGATTCAGCGCGGAAAAATGCTTGAAAACGGCTATTTGCTTGTTAAATTTGGAGTCCGGATGACCAAAAGCGGGCTTCCGGAAGTTTTCGGGGTTTTTCGGTGCATGGGGGAGCCTCGTGGACCGGCCTGAGCCACGTGGCGGCCTATTATTGGCCGGCTCACGCAGCTCGGTCCACGGGGTAGCGCGGCGGTGCATGGGCCGCGGGCGGGTGACACGTGGCGTGCCCTGATAGGCCGGCGCACGCGGCATGGCTCACCGGGTTTGCGGGGTTGCGGTGGACCGGGCGCAGGACACGTGGCGGCTTCGGATTCGTTGGCCCACGTGGGCGCGGTCCACGGTGCGCGGGGGGGGGGGGGGGGGGGGGGGGGGCGCCTCGGTACTGTGCGTGCATAGTGGCGCCAGGCGGGGCGGTCGGCCGCACTCGAGTGCGACACGTGTCGCCTCGCGGTTGGGCGGTCGTACCTACCCCCGCTGACCGCGAGGGGACACGCGGCACTCGGCGACCGCGGGGATTTGCTGTCCCCTGTTTGGGGGTGACGTGGCCGCTCCTGGGAGTTTCGGGCGCGTCGGACAGGGAGCGTGCGACCGGGTTTCCGGGCGCAGTGCGCCCGAAAGTTGCGCCTGAAAACCCGGCCCGACAGCATAGTGGGCTGGGCCTATAAATAGCTCCCCCATTCGTCCTGTAGGCTTTTTGGACCCCATTTTCGCTGAGCTTTCTTCAGAGAAGTTTCTCCTCCCTCAGTGCACTACCCTTTGGAGAACTTTGAGTATTTTTGGAGGCACTCTTCCCGAGGTTCACCATTTTACGGCGCGGCGCGACGCTTGTTTCCCGGCGATCTTCTTCGCCCCTTCTCAGTGTTTGGACTCCTCCGACTCACCCCGACATCGGATTTCGCCGATTCTTGCGCCGTTGGACTCACGACAGGTAGGACTTCAACTCCCGTGTTTTGAGGTTCCTCGATTTCCGTGCTGATCTTGGAGTTTTCTGAGCACCCATTTGACCCATTTTTCGTCGCGGATTTTTGGACAGCACCGCAGTGTTCTTGCCGTATCTTTTCGGTCGGACGTCGGATCGAGTCGATTCAAGAGGCAATTTTCATCTACACTTCACAAGGAGTCTCCTGGATTTTTCTCAGATTTTTTTGGTTTTTGGCCGAGGGTGAGAATCTCCTTTTTCTGTGGTTCTTTGTTACAGAAATTTGGTACAGTTTGGATTGGGATGTTTCCCTTGTCGGATTTTTATCTCAGCATAGGAAACTCCGATTTGGGCGTGCAGGTACTCATTTCGACGGGCTCGTCACGAGGATCACGATAGTATTTTCCTTGGATTTTTCTGGACATTTTCCGCAGGTAAAAATTGGTGAATTCTGGACTGTGGTATTAAGGGACAGATTCTGGGAATTGTGAATGTACAGCTTATGTGTTTTCCTTTGGGGTATTTTGTACAGATTGGTGGGGAGTTTTGGACTGAGCTTGGGTTCCGCTTTTGGGAATTGGGATTAGCGCTCGAGGTGGGTGATGTTGTAAACCTCTTATTTGGGATTTATCACTAGGCCTATTAGAATGCTCTTGATTATGCTGTTAGTAAATCTGTGAGATGGACCTAGCATGCTTGTATGAAATCCTGATTTCTTCACTGATAATCGCATTGTTAGAAAACTACAAGTTAATTAATGGTGAGTCCATGCTTTAAACATGTAGTAGAATTACTTGGAATTTATGCTAAATCCCTATCTTGTTGATTGGTTAAATGAAAGGCTGAGGTATGTGGTTAGAATACTTAAAATGGTTCATCAAGGTAATGACTTTTGCATGCTTGAATGGTCACCTAGATAGGCCACCTTTTTCTGCTACACTATCATGCTGGAATTGACTTAGGAGAAACCATGTTGCATTCTTTCTTCAGTCACTTAGACATAGGGGATATTATGCTCGGGTTAGAGCAGGGGCCGGGTTAGTGTAGTCAGACACTTGGGTTTCGGGGAGAGGGTTTTGGGCTTCCTTTGGGAGACGGTACTTTTCCTTATAGAGCGGAGTGCGCGATTTGCCGACTTGAGACCCTGGGACTCCTGTCCCATATCGGTGTTATGCGTAGGCTGGCATACCCGATTTGGCAGACATTGAGAACCCTACCCCATATCGGTGCTATGCGTAGGCTGGCATACCCGATTTAGCAGACCTTGAGACTCCTGTCCCATATCGGTGTTATGCGTAGGCTGGCATACCCGATTTGGCAGACATTGAGACTCCTATCCCACACCGGTGTTATGCGTAGGCTGGCATACCCGATGTGGCAGGCTTCGATATTCTGATGCATACATTTAGCTATCTTTAGCTGGGCAGGTAGAGGCATATTAGTGGTAGCTTTTATCAGGAGTCATACTCATAGTTACCGCATTTATTCTTTTAGCCTCTGGTAGACCTAGTGGGCAGGTAGGAGTTTTGTGTTGAGGTTTACCCACTAGGGGAGGCTACTGTCTTTATAGTAGTACTGACCCCCACTGTTTTTCCCTTTTCTTGTCCCCTTTGTTTTGCAGAGTCATCTGCCGGAGTTGCGGGGCCTTCCTCCCAGGATCGAGGTAAGAGGATCGCCGACTAGATAGCTGCTACCCCGAGCTCGAGTTTTGTAGTTTTGTTGTATCCCCTGTACACTCAGACGGTTGTATTTTCTTTTATTTTGGGTCTGGCTGCGGCCAGCTGGTTGTATTCACTTCGTGAGCTGGGAGAGACATATGTATATTCTTGAGAGTTTATTGTACTTTTATTTCCAGCATTTGTCTGAGATGTACTAGTTTTAGTTTAGCTCTGTTTTATGCTCTAGCATTATTTCTTTATATCTGAGCAGGTTACCAGCGCTTCGTGTACACGGGAAATACCGTGTGCACGGCGGGTCTGTGGACGAGCCCGGGTTCTGGTTTACACCCGGGGCGTGACACATAAATAGGTTATGAATCAACATCTATGCCCAACATCACACATTGTAGGTTAAGGATCAACAAAACCAACTACTCTCATATAAGCCATTCTCAAATAAATGAACCAAGTCCTTCTCACATAACCCCTCAAGTCCTCACATAAATTGTAGTGTACTGGGTTTTCCCTTGCGATTTTCCGATGAATCCACTGTGTAGAACACCTAGTGTTGGTGTCTGGCCCATGGTGCATCGAAGGGATGCCACAGATGGACCTCGTGAGACTGGGATAGATGATTTGGCCTTCGGCTGTGATTGCCGAATTTTTGAAAAGGTTTTGGGCCAATCTGAGGTTGGATTTGGATTCAGCGCGGAAAAACGCTTGAAAACGGCTATTTGCTTGTTGAATTTGGAGTCCGGATGACCAAATGCGGGCTTCCGGAAGATTTGGGGGATTTTCAGTGCACGGGGGTGACGCGTGGACCGGCCAGCGCCACGTGGCGCCCTTTTATTGGCCGGCTCACGCGGCTGGGTCCACGCAATGGCGCGGCGGTGCATGGACCGCGGCGGGTGGACGCGTGGCGTGCCCTGGTAGGCGGGCGCACGCGGCACGGCTCACGGAAATTGCGGGTTGGCGGTGGACCGGGCGCATGACACGTGGCGGCTTCGGATTCGTCGGTCCACGTGGGCGCGGTCCACGGGTGCGCGGGGGAGGGCGCCTCGGTACTGTGCGCGCACGTGCGCGCACAGTGGCGCCAGGGGGGGGGCGGTCGGCCGCACTCGAGTGCGACACGTGTCGCCTCGAGATTGGCCGGCCGTACCTACCCCCGTTGACTGCGGGGGGCCACGTGGCGTAGGCGGGCCGCTGGGATCCGCTGTCCCTGTTTGGGGGTGACGTGGCCGCTCCTGGTTGTTTCGGGCGCGTCGGACGGGGGCGGTGCGACCGGGTTTCCGGGCGCAGTGCGCCCGAAAGTTGCGCCCGAAAACCCGGCCCGAATGCTTTGTGGGCTGGGCCTATAAATAGCTCCCCCCATTCGTCTTGTAGGCTTTTTGGACTCTATTTTTTCGCTGGGCTTTCTTCACGGCGATTCCTCCTCTCTCAGAGCTCAACCCTTTGGAGAAGTTTGAAGATTTTTGGAGGCACGCATCCCGAGGTTCACCATTTTACGGCGCGGCGCGACGCTTGTTCTCCGGCGATCCTCTTCACCCCTTCTCAGTGTTTGGACTCCTCCGACTCACCCCGACCTCGGAATTCGCCGATTCTTGCGCCGTTGGACTCTTGACAGGTAGGGCTTCAACTCCTGTGTTTTGTGGTTCCTCGATTTCCGTGCTGATATTGGAGTTTTCCGAGCAACCATTTGACCCTTTTTCTTCGCGGACTTTTGGGACAGCACCGCGGTGTTCTTGCCATATCTTTTCGCTCGGACGTCGGAACGAGGCGATTCAAAAGGCAATTTTCATCTACGCTTCGCAAGGAGTCTCCTGGATTTTTCTCAGAATTTTCTGAATTTTACTCGAGGGTGAGAATCTTCTTCCTCTGTGGTTCCTTGTTACAGGAATTTAGTGCAGTTTGGGTTTGGGGTGTACCCCTTGTCGGATTTTTATCTCAGCGTAGGAAACTCCAAATTGGGCGTGCAGGTACTCGTTTCGACGGGCTCGTCGCAAGGATCGCGATAGTATTTTTCTTGGATTTTTCTGGGCATTATTCGCAGGTAAAAATTAGTGAATTGTGGACTGCTGGTTTGGGGGACAGATTCTGGAATTGTGGATGTTAAGCTTATGTATTTTTCCTTTGGGGTATTTTGTACAGATTGGTGGTGTGTTGGACTGATCTTGGACTTCGCCTTTGGGAATTTTGGAATAGCGCTCGAGGTGGGTGATGTTGAGAACCTCCTGCTTGTGAATGTCACTAGGCCTATTGGAATGCCACGATTATATGTTATTAAATATGAATGTATCTAGCATGCTTGCATGATATTAAGGTTCTTTTGCTAATACTTGCATTGTTAGCAAGCTACAAGTTCATGAGTGGTGTTTCCATGTTTAGATATGCAATTTAATTAGTTGGAATGAATGCTATAGCCATATCATATTGTGTGTTAAGGAAAGGTTTGGGCATGTGGTTAGAATGCATGTTGTAAAAGGGGTACTTGCTAGTTAATTGTACATCTAAATTGTATCATGTATCGTATATCATGCCACGTGTACATCGGAGGGTCCAAACATTTAATGTTGCATATGTTAGAATAATTAAAAAGAGGTTTATCAAGTTAATGACTTTTGCATGCTTGAATGGTCACCTAGATAGGCCACCTTTTTCTGCTACACTATCATGCTGGAATTGACTTAGGAGAAACCATGTTGCATTCTTTCTTCAGTCACTTAGACATAGGGGATATTATGCTCGGGTTGGAGCAGGGGCTGGGTTAGTGTAGTCAGATACTTGGGTTTCGGGGAGAGGGTTTTGGGCTTCCTTTGGGGGACGGTACTTTCCTTATAGAGCGGATGTGCGCGATTTGCAGACTTGAGACCCTGGGACTCCTGTCCCATATCGGTGTTATGTGTAGGCTGGCATACCCGATTTGGCAGACATTGAGAAACCCTACCCCTTATCGGTGCTATGCGTAGGCTGGCATACCCGATTTAGCAGACCTTGAGACTCCTGTCCCATACCGGTGTTATGCGTAGGCTGGCATACCCGATTTGGCAGACATTGAGACTCCTATTCCACACCGGTGTTATGCGTAGGCTGGCATACCCGATGTGGCAGGCTTCGATTCTCTGATGCATACTTTTAGCTATCTTTAGCTGGGCAGGTAGAGGCATATTAGTGGTAGCTTTTATCAGGAGTCATACTCTTAGTTACCGCATTTATTCCTTTAGCCTCTGGTAGACCTAGTGGGCAGGTAGGAGTTCGTGTTGAGGTTTACCCACTAGGGGAGGCTACTGTCTTTACTGTAGTACTGACCCCCCACTGTTTTTCCCTTTTCTTGTCCCCTTTGTTTTGCAGAGTCATCTGCCGGAGTTGCGGGGCCTTCCTACCAGGATCGAGGTAAGAGGATCGCCGACTAGATAGCTGCTACCCCGAGCTCGAGTTTTTGGTAGTTTTGTTGTATCCCCAGTACACTCAGACGGTTGTATTTTTCCTTTTATTTTGGGTCTGGCTGCGGCCAGCTGGTTGTATATTTCGTGAGCTGGGAGAGACACTTGTATATTTTTGAGAGCTTACTGTACTTTCCTTTCCAGTATTTGTCTGAGTTGTATTAGTTTTAGTTTAGCTCTGTTTTATGCTCCTTTATTACTTGTTTTATATCTGAGCAGGTTATCAGCGCTTCGTGTACACGGAAAATTCCGTATGCACGGCGGATCTGTGGACGGGCCCGGGTTCTGGTTTACACCCGGGGCGTGACAGATTAGTTGGTATCAGAGCTTAGGGATAGGTCAGTTGGGACTTAGGAAACCCTAGGCTTTTGGCAGACCCTAGGAAGGCCGAGCGTGAGTGACGTGATATTGTGCGAAAGTCGGTAATTGGTTGTTAACTCTTCCTGTGAGTGGAGAGGGATTGGCATAGCCTATTTCTGGGGGACTATTATGTTGGCTGCAGACAACATAAGGTTACAGAAATAGGGGAATGCCCATGACTTTCGCGTGATTGGGTCGAGAGTGGTTTGGTTTACTGACCCGTGGATTTTGTGTGACAGATGCCTCCTAGGCGGCAGATTCCTACTCGGGGTACTCCTACGCCCCCGGAGGAGCCGGAGCAGTCCGGGCCTTCTGAGATCAGTGAGCTGAGGGCCATGGTGGCCCAGTTGGCGGAGAGCCACCGCCGACAGGAGCAGAGGTTCGAGCAGTTGCTGGCTCAGGTTGGGGCCCCTCCCCCTACTACTGTAGAGGCCCCTGTACCACCAGTTGTACCGCCGGCTATTCCTTTAGTCCCTACGGCACCGTCGTCGAGCAGTGGGGCTCAGGGGGAGTTCAGGCCGTTGACCCCAGCGGAGGAGGAGGAGTTTGCTGACAAACTCGCCAAGTTCTGTAAGCGAGGACCACCTAGGTTCTCTGGGAGGAGTACTCACCCATCGGAGATAGGATCATGGCTGGCAGCAATGGAGAAGTTGTTCAGAGACTTCTTCATTGACCACAGGTTCAGAGTGCATATGGCTGTACATTGCCTAGAGGGGGATGCAGATGCTTGGTGGCGTCGGGTCGAGCCCTTGGAGTTTCAGATCACCCGACAGCTACCCTGGTCGGAGTTTAGACGGTTGATCCTTGACACTTATTTCTCCACGAGCGTGAAGAAAAAGCTTGAGGATGATGTTGAAGAATCTCCAGCAGGGGGACAGGACGGTATGGGATTATTATCAGGAGTTACGCAGTTGCTCAACTGCTTACCCTATGTTGCCAGGGATGGGCTGCACCAGGTGGAGCTGTTTGAGACAGGTTTGCGCCCCGAGGTCTATACCTTGGTACACGCCCAGAGGCTTCAGACTTTATCAGAGGCAGTGGATCATGGCACAGTGGGTCGAGAGGGGAGATCACGTCGTCGCTAGACGTGGGGGCTTGGCCGCTCAGAGTTCTGAGAGGAAGCTGGCCAATGCCAGACGAGGGGGTGACAGGCCAGTTCATAGTGAGGCCGCCCCGACGCACCACCACGCCGCAGTTTACGGGCCGTGGGCGTTCGGAGCGTGAAGCGCGAGGGTCTGGTGGATCCCAGAGACCCCCACAGCAGCAGCAGCAGCAGCAGCGGCAGCCCCAGCGACAGCAGCAGCACTCGCAGCAGCAGAGGTCGCAGTCGCGACAAGCGGGGGTCACAGCGGCAAGGACAGCAGCAGCAGCAGTCGAGGCAGTCCCAGTCTGGGGTCAGGTGCGTCTTTTGTAGGGGACAGCACGCGGCGGATACTTGTGACCAGAGGTATGGCCACTGTTATCGGTGTGGACAGTCCGGCCATATTCGAGCTACTTGCCCTCTCTCTACACCGCAGGCTCCTTCTTCAGCATCAAGCTCCTTCAGTGCCCCCAGCAGCGGCCTTATGCTCCAGCGAGCGGGGCTCCTTCCTCCCACCTGCAGATTACCGACCACCAGCTCAGAGCGGGCGAGTCTACGCCGCCCAGGTAGGGGACTTCCGCGGCAGCCGACCACGTGGTGGCAGGTATCACTTACTTCTTGGTACTAGAGCTCGCACTTTATTGATACCGGTGCATCACATTCTTTTATCAGTAGAGTATTTGCATCATCTCATGGACTAGTGTTAGGTCGGTTGCCACATGCAGTAGAGGTACAGATTCCTGATCATACATTGCATGTAGAGGAGTGTTGTTGGTCTTGCCTGTTCGGATTGAGTCCTGGATCTTGCCAGCGGACCTTATGGTCCTTAGTGAGCTGCAAGATGTACGACATTGTTCTGGGGATGGATTGGCTGGCTCGCTATTTCGCGACGATTGATTGCGCCGCGAGGACTTGTTACCTTTAGCGAGCCAGGCCAGGAGGTGTTCGTTTACAGGGGGTGCCAGAGTGCTTTCTTTGCCTCTGTGGTTTCGACCTCTCGTGCGAGGGCAGATGATGCGCAGTGGATGCGTGGCCTTTTGGCATCGGTGGTTAAGGAGCCTACGGCGGCACCGGGACTCACGGATATTCCTATTGTCCATGAGTACCCGGATGTTTTTCCTCCGGAGCTAGTTCATATGCCGCCGGATAGGGAGGTTGAGTTTTTGATTGACGTAGTTCCCCGGAACTGCGCCAATCTCTAAGGCTCCTTACGAATGGCACCGGCCGAGCTGCGGGAGTTAAAGGCGCAACTCCAGGATTTAATGGACAAGGGTTTTGTGAGCCTAGTGTATCACCTTGGGGAGCGCCGTGCTATTTGTGAAGAAGAAGGATGGTTCACTTCGACTGTGTGTAGATTACCGGGAGCTGAATAAAGTACCATCAAGAACAAGTACCCTTTGCCGCGCATTGATGACTTATTCGACCAGCTGCAAGGGTCTTGTGTCTTCTCCAAGATTGATTTACAGTCTGGTTACCACCAAGTGAAGGTGAAAGGCCGAAGGACATCCCAAAGACGGCATTCAGGTCGCGGTACGGGCATTATGAGTTCACCGTCATGCCTTTTGGACTGACAAATGCCCCTGCAGCTTTTATGGATTTGATGAACAGGATTTTTCGACCATACTGGATCGGTTCGTCGTTGTTTTTATTGATGACATCCTGGTTTATTCCAAGCGATGTGGAGCACGAGGAGCATCTGAGGATTGTGCTACAACTTCTGAGAGAGAGAAAGTTGTATGCCAAGCTATCTAAGTGTGATTTCTGCTGCTTCGGAGGTTGCCTTTTTGGGCCACGTGATTTCAGCCGCTGGAGTGGCAGTAGACCCGGCGAAGATCGAGGCAGTCCGGGATTGGCCCGACCGACGACGGTATCAGAGGTCCGTAGTTTCATGGGCTTAGCAGGATATTACCGTCGGTTTGTGGAAGGTTTTGCGAAACTTTCCACACCCCTCACTCGTTTGACGCGAAAAGGGATTAAGTTATTTGGAGTGAGGACTGCCAGAGGAGCTTTGAGGAATTAAAGATCAGGTTGATGTCGGCTCCTATCCTTTCCCTCCTCTGTTATGGGGAAAGGATACGTGATTTATAGTGATGCATCGCACAGTGGACTTGGTTGTTGCTGATGCAGGAGGGTAGGGTAATCGCTTACGCCTCTCGGCAACTGAAGGATTATGAAAAGAATTACCCTACCCATGATTTGGAGCTAGCTGCAGTGATTTTTGCACTAAAGTTGTGGCGCCACTACCTGTATGGGGAACACTGCGAGATTTACACCGACCACAAGAGCTTGAAATACCTGTTCACACAGAAGGAGCTCAACTTGAGGCAGCGTAGATGGTTGGAATTGTTGAAAGATTATGATGTAGACATTTTATACCACCCTGGCAAGGCCAACGTGGTTGCTGATGCCCTAAGCAGGAGAGCAGTACAGAGTTTATCTTTGATGATCACCGATCAGGCGCCATTACTTGAGCAGATGAGGCGGTTAGAGCTCGAGGTTGTGTCCCCTGGGGTCTCTGCTAGACTTATGTCTCTAGTCGTGCAGCCCACTCTGTTGGACAGGATTCGGGAGAGACAGAGTGAGGACCCCCACCTGGTGAGGATTCGAGAGCAGATGCAGACTGGTTTGTTAGGGGACTTTTCAGTTGATGCTGCGGGAGTACTCCGGTACAGGGACCGAGCTTGCGTGCCTATGGATGCAGAGATTCGAGAGCAGATCTTGAGGGAGGCCCACTATACACCTTATACCATCCACCCTGGTGGGACTAAGATGTATAGGGATCTGAAGGCACAGTTTTGGTGGAATGGATGAAAAGAGACATTGGGAGATTTGTAGCGCACTGTTTAACTTGTCAGCAAGTAAAGGCTGAGCATCGTGTACCTGCTGGCAAGTTGCAGAGTCTCCCAATCCCTGAATGGAAATGGGAACATGTTACGATGGATTTTGTCACTGGGTTGCCGAGAGCACAGACGGGAGCGGATGCTATCTGGGTAGTCGTGGACAGGCTTACCAAATCCGCTCACTTTTTACCGTTCAGATGACTTGGCCGATGGAGCGACTGGCGCAGGTGTACTTGGCTGAGGTGGTTAGATTGCACGGGTACCCGTTTCCATCGTATCAATAGAGACCCGAGGTTTGTCTCGCATTTCTGGAGGAGTTTACAACAGCCTTGGGACGCAGCTCCGATTTAGTACAGCATTCCACCCACAGACCGATGGGCAGTCAGAGCGCACTATTCAGACCCTCGAGGATATGTTGAGAGCATGCATTCTGGACTTTGGGGAGGATGGTACCGACACTTGGATTAGTTGAGTTTGCGTACAACAACAGCTATCAAGCGAGCATTCAGATGGCTCCGTTTGAAGCGTTGTATGGACGCAAGTGTCGGTCACCCCTTTATTGGAGTGACGTGGGTGAGAAGAAGACTTTGGGTCCTGATCTACTGTTAGAGGCAGAGGAAAAGGTCAGATTGATACGACGACACCTAGAGACCGCCCAGAGTCGACAGAGGAGTTATGCTGATACGAAGCGGCGAGACTTAGAGTTTCAGGTGGGTGACCATGTTTTTCTGAAAGTCTCGCCTTCGAAGGGGATTCGAGATTTGGTATTCGTGGGAAACTGAGCCCTCGTTTTATTGGACCTTTTGAGGTGTTGGAGCGCTTAGGGCCAGTTGCCTACAGGCTTGCGCTTCCTCCCAGGCTTTCAGGTGTTCACAATGTGTTTCATGTATCGACGCTGAGGAGGTATGTTCATGACCCGTCTCATATTATCGATTTCACTCCATGGAGTTGCTGAGGACCTGAGTTATGTTGAGCGCGCGTTGAGGATCTTGGATCGTGAGGTTAGGGAGTTGCGCAGTCGGGCCATCCCCTATGTGAAGGTTCTCTGGAGCAGTCACGACGAGCGCGAGGCTACCTGGGAGTTGGAGTCAGCGATGATGGATGCTCACCCCCACTTGTTTGAGGCTCCTATCTGAGGTATGACTTTTGTTTCGAGGACGAAACTTTTTCTTGTAGGGGAGGATGTAGTGTACTGGGTTTTCCCTTGCGATTTTCCGATGAATCCACTGTGTAGAACACCTAGTGTTGGTGTCTGGCCCATGGTGCATCGAAGGGATGCACAGATGGACCTCGTGAGACTTGGATAGATGATTTGGCCTTCGGCTGTGATTGCCGAATTTTAGAAAAGGTTTTGGGCCAATCTGAGGTTGGATTTGGATTCAGCGCGGAAAAACGCTTGAAAACGGCTATTTGCTTGTTGAATTTGGAGTCCGGATGACCAAATGCGGGCTTCCGAAGATTTGGGGGATTTTCGGTGCACGGGGGTGACACGTGGACCGGCCAGCGCCACGTGGCGCCCTTTTATTGGCCGGCTCACGCGGCTGGGTCCACGCAATGGCGCGGCGGTGCATGGACGCGGCGGGTGGACGCGTGGCGTGCCCTGGTAGGCGGGCGCACGCGGCACGGCTCACGGAAATTGCGGGTTGGCGGTGGACCGGGCGCATGACACGTGGCGGCTTCGGATTCGTCGGTCCACGTGGGCGCGGTCCACGTGTGCCGGGGGGGGCGCCTCGGTACTGTGCGCGCACGTGCGCGCACAGTGGCGCCAGGCGGGTCGGCCCGGCCGCACTCGAGTGCGACACGGTCGCCTCGAGATTGGCCGGCCGTACCTACCCCATTGACTGCGGGGGGCCACGTGTCGTGTGGCGGGCCGCGGGATCCGCTGTCCCCTGTTCGGGGCGACGTGGCGGTCCCAGAAACTTTCGGGCGCGTCGGATGGGTTCCATACAACCCGGTTTCCGGGCGCAGTGCGCCCGGAAACTGCGCCCGAAATCCGGGCCTTAAGCCATTGGGGCTGGGCCTTTAAATATCTCCCCCCATTCGCCTTTGGTTTTTTGGGCTTCTTTTCACTGGCTTTCTTCACGGCGATTCCTCCTCTCTCAGAGCTCAACCCTTTGGAGAAGTTTGAAGATTTTTGGAGGCACGCATCCCGAGGTTCACCATTTTACGGCGCGGCGCGACGCTTTTTCTCCGGCGATCCTCTTTACCCCTTCTCAGTGTTTGGACTCCTCCGACTCACCCCGACCCGGAATTCGCCGATTCTTGCGCCGTTGGACTCTTGACAGGTAGGGCTTCAACTCCTGTGTTTTTGTGGTTCCTCGATTTCCGTGCTGATATTGGAGTTTTCTTAGCACCCCATTTGACCCTTTTTCTTCGCGGACTTTTGGGACAGCACCGTGGTGTTCTTGCCATATCTTTTCGCTCAGCGTCGGAACGAGGCGATTCAAAAGGCAAATTTCATCTACGCTTCGCAAGGAGTCTCCTGGATTTTTCTCAGAATTTTCTGAATTTTACTCGAGGTGAGAATCTTCTTCCTCTGTGGTTCCTTGTTACAGGAATTTAGTGCAGTTTGGTTTGGGGTGTACCCCTTGTCGATTTTTTATCTCAGCGTAGGAAACTCCAATTGGGCGTGCAGGTACTCGTTTCGACGGGCTCGTCGCAAGGATCGCGATAGTATTTTTCTTGGATTTTTCTGGGCATTATTCGCAGGTAAAAATAGTGAATTGTGGACTGCTGGTTTGGGGGACAGATTCTGGAATTGTGGATGTTAAGCTTATGTATTTTTCCTTTGGGGTATTTTGTACAGATTGGTGGTGTGTTGGACTGATCTTGGACTTCGCCTTTGGGAATTTTGGAAGTAGCGCTCGAGGTGGGTGATGTTGAGAACATCCTGCTTGTGAATGTCACTAGGCCTATTGGAATGCCACGATTATATGTTATTAAATATGAATGTATCTAGCGTGCTTGCATGATATTAAGGTTCTTTGCTAATACTTGCATTGTTAGCAAGCTACAAGTTCATGAGTGGGTGTTTCCATGTTTAGATATGCAATTTAATTAGTCGAATATGAATGCTATAGCCATATCATATTGTGTGTAAGGAAAGGTTTGGGCATGTGGTTAGAATGCATGTTGAAAAGGGGTACTTGCTAGTTAATTGTACATCTAAATTGTATCATGTATCGTATATCATGCCACGTGTACATCGGAGGGTCCAAACATTTAATGTTGCATATGTTAGAATAATTAAAGAGGTTTATCAAGTTAATGACTTTTGCATGCTTGAATGGTCACCTAGATAGGCCACCTTTTCTGCTACACTATCATGCTGGAATTGACTTAGGAGAAACCATGTTGCATTCTTTCTTCAGTCACTTAGACATAGGGGATATTATGCTCGGGTTGGAGCAGGGGCTGGGTTAGTGTAGTCAGATACTTGGGTTTCGGGGAGAGGGTTTTGGGCTTCTTTTGGGAGACGGTACTTTTCCTTATAGAGCGGAGTGCGCGATTTGCAGACTTGAGACCCTGGGACTCCTGTCCCATATCGGTGTTATGTGTAGGCTGGCATACCCGATTTGGCAGACATTGAGAACCCTACCCCTTATCGGTGCTATGCGTAGGCTGGCATACCCGATTTAGCAGACCTTGAGACTCCTGTCCCACCGGTGTTATGCGTAGGCTGGCATACCCGATTTGGCAGACATTGAGACTCCTATTCCACACCTGTTATGCGTAGGCTGGCATACCCGATGTGGCAGGCTTCGATTCTCTGATGCATACTTTTAGCTATCTTTAGCTGGGCAGGTAGAGGCATATTAGTGGTAGCTTTTATCAGGAGTCATACTCTTAGTTACCGCATTTATTCCTTTAGCCTCTGGTAGACCTAGTGGGAAGGTAGGAGTTCGTGTTGAGGTTTACCCACTAGGGGAGGCTACTGTCTTTATAGTAGTACTGACCCCCACTGTTTTTCCCTTTTCTTGTCCCCTTTGTTTTGCAGAGTCATCTGCCGGAGTTGCGGGGCCTTCCTACCAGGATCGAGGTAAGAGATCGCCGATAGATAGCTGCTACCCCGAGCTCGAGTTTTGGTAGTTTTGTTGTATCCCCTGTACACTCAGACGGTTGTATTTTCCTTTTATTTTGGGTCTGGCTGCGGCCAGTTGGTTGTATATTTTCGTGAGCTGGGAGAGACACTTGTATTTTTTTTTTGAGAGCTTACTGTACTTTCCTTTCCAGCATTTGTCTGAGTTGTATTAGTTTTTAGTTTAGCTCTGTCTTATGCTCCTTTATTACGTGTTTTCATCTGAGCAGGTTATCAGCGCTTCGTGTACACGAAAATTCCGTGTGCACGGCGGATCTGTGGACGGGCCCCGGGTTCTGGTTTACACCCGGGGCGTGACAGCTACAATTTCCAATAATTCTGCCGTAACACATCGCGGGCTCGCTGCACTGGATATGATCCAAAAGCCTCCTCCACCCATGCAAACAACAACAGGAACCTGTACCTCTAGTGCAAGTGGTGGTAATCTGCATCTAGTCTATGCAAGAATGGAACATGCTCTAACTCCGACTACTGTGTAAATCCCCCTGCGACACTCGTCCACTACTGTGGCGCCCTCCAACCGGGCGCACAGATTCATCCGCTCAAAGCAAGTGGTTGTCGCTCAATCTGCCTAAAATCAGGACTATCCACAAGGGAGCACGACCTCTGTCTCTGATCACATTGAGGCGACGAATAAGGTCCTCCGCAGATATACAAATCCTCGCTACCACTGCGCCACTCTGATATAGATACTGATGCTGCCTTCGGGTCCACCCGTCACCGGCATCTCGGAACTCGTTATCCTGGAGAAAGAAATCAAAATGCCTCTGCCGGGCCGATCTGTCCTCCATCACCCGTCGCCAAGCGCCAAAATCCAAAACTCGCCTCTGGCGGCAGATCCCTATCCAAAGGAACTGCAACGCCACGTCCAAACACACGCCTACTCCAACGAGGCGTCAAACCTATAACGGAGGGAACTGAATAAACTGAAAGTGTCCTTGGCGCAATCCACTCCCAGTCTCAATATCCTATGCGCCTCGTCCCTCGAATCTAGAGCGCGCAGTTCAACAACTGCATAAACTCTCTAGCACAGGGAGGCTCTCAATTGATCACTCCATCACCACCAACCACGACTCCTGCCTCCAAAGCTCCAAACTCAATCTTACGAGTCGGGGGACCATCAGCCAATCTGGCTGAATAGTTCGATCATGTCCCACAGCTCCTCTGCCCGTCAAACTATCCACCCTGCATCGGGCCTCGACACTATACATTGGCACAGAGGGGTTACTCAGTGCCCCGAACAACTGTGTCACCAAGAACAGCTGCTCACTCTGCCACTGATAAGCCTTTGACAATCCTGTCATCTGGGGGGGCCGAGCCTCTGACCCTCAATCTGGTATTCGTCCCAAAACCAACTGCTCAAGCTACTGCTATGACAGGATGCACACGGGTCAAAACCCCAGCGTCGGGGAGACACAGCTCGCCACGACGAAACCACAAAACAGCACGCAAACGACCCACACCCCCAATCCAGCGAAAGTTTAAAGCATGTCACCCGTTCCACAGCATTATGTTGTCTGCGCCAACATATCACTTAAAGAATAAACATGCTAATCACTCCTCCCGTCCCTTAGGAAGGTTAAAACTCAATCAGGCTCTCGCTAAAATCACGACTCTCACGAAGTCAACCAAGGGTCAAACCATAAGCCTAGGGTTTCTAAGTCCACCATGACCTAAACCTAGGCTCTGATACCAACCTAATCAGTCACGCCCCGGGTCGAAACTACGACCCGGGCTCGCCAACAGATCTGCCACCTATGCCAACCTGCATAAGCGAAGCGTCCTACCTGCAAGAAAGTACTACAGCTAAACAGATATCAGAGCTATAAATAAAAAAAAAAACTGCTGTATGACTAAAATCAATCACTGTACAATTGGAAATAAACAACAATGTTCGTCTCCCAAAAATAATAATAATACAATATCCTCATATACAAGCTCTGAACCAAACCGGAGGTATCTCCAATAAATATGCCAGTGTACAGTCTCTCGATACATAAAATATCCTCCTACATCAGTCTCTCAAAAGAGGAAAAGAACAACTAATCTACTGAAGATTCTCCTCTGAAGGTCTGCTACTCTCCAACGACGGGTAGGGATCTAACACGTGACTCCCCTCGCCTCGAACAACAACCGCAAATCCACAACCCCGCTAAGACTCTCAAAACAAAGGGAGAGAAAAGAATGGGAGGGGGAAGACCCCCAACAGGTTGAGAACTACACCTAAAAAGGGATCCTCAGTGGGTACCGCCACCAGCCGACGATCTCCCACTAGACCACCAGAGGCATAAGTAAACCAAAGCAGTAAATACTGAAATAGGAAAGCTGGAGACTCTCACAGCTACATGCCTCTATCTAAATGCTCAAAAGGGGAGGAACCAAATAAGGTATGCAACCACTACACATGACGTGCACAATCGACCCATCGAGCTGACTGCCACATCGGTGCATTCAAACTGCCCCACCTACAACCACCTCCGCTGACGGGCAGGAATTACGTATGGCGTCAAAATGGACTAACTCGCTATCGAGCAGTGGCTCATGCAGGCTATAGTCAAAATCCACGCTCCCTCTCAGACGGATAAACTCAAGATCACCAAGCCTCCCGCCAACAGTCACAACTCACAAAGACTCGGGACCACAGTCCCCAAATGGATCCCAACAACACTAGCACTGGTCAAACACAGACTAACTCAACTCGGTCCTCCCTGACATGAGTGAAACAAGAAAGTAGATGCCGGTAATAACCCAATCGTGGTGCCACCAGTAAACTGGCATTGCCTGCTCAGCGTAATATTGCACCATCGCTCCAACTCGCGGGACCGGCCCACATGTCATCGCATCCCAAATAAGTATCAGACCGCACACATGGCTG
>JAQNDB010001500.1:0-49051 GCA_029204045.2 Tillandsia leiboldiana
TGTCATATCTCAACGAAGTGTCCCAACAAGAATCCGTCAAAGAAGAAGGCTATGCAAGCCGTCACATGGGGTGACACTTCCTCTTCTGATGAGTCATCTTCTAGTGATGAGGATAACAACGCCACTGCATTCATTGCGTCCACAACTTCACCTTTTGTGTGTTTTTCAGCGACATCCTCCGGTTCATTATCCATCTCCTCCTTAAATGAAAAAACTGCAACGGAAGATGAACCAAGTGATTCTGAAGGTGAACACTTTGCTTTTGCCTACCATAAATTATTGAAGGATTCTAAGAAATTGGCAAAGCAAAATAAAAGTTTGAGAAGAAGATTGTGGGATCTTGAAGAACAATCTAAAAAGGCAACTTCTCTCTCAAACGCTCTTGAAGAGGAAAGGGATAATTTGATTATGATAAGCACTTCCCTTCAGGAGAAGAATGAGCATTTCGAGAAGAAAAATATCAAATTGGTGGATAAAGCAAATCACTTCTCGAAGCTCCACTCCGAGACTCAACAAGAAAAATTAGAGATGATGTAGTGTACTGGGTTTTCCCTTTCGATTTTCCGATGAATCCACTGTGTAGAACACCTAGTGTTGGTGTGTCTGGCCCATGGTGCATCGAAGGGGTGCCACCGATGGACCTCGTGAGACTTTGATAGCGGAATTGGCCTTCGGCTGTAATTGCCGAATTTTAGAAAAGGTTTTGGGCCAATCTGAGGTTAGATTTGGATTCAGCGCGGAAAAACGCTTGAAAACGGCTATTTGCTTGTTGAATTTGGAGTCCGGATGACCAAATGCGGGCTTCCGGAAGATTTGGGGGATTTTCGGTGCACGGGGGTGACACGTGGACCGGCCAGCGCCACGTGGCGCCCTTTTATTGGCCGGCCCACGCGGCTGGGTCCACGCAGTGGCGCGGCGGTGCATGGACCGCGGCGGGTGGACGCGTGGCGTGCCCTGGTAGGCGGGCGCACGCGGCACGGCTCACGGGAATTGCGGGTTGGCGGTGGACCGGGCGCATGACACGTGGCGGCTTCGGATTCGTCGGTCCACGTGGGCGCGGTCCACGGGTGCGCGGGGGAGGGCGCCTCGGTACTGTGCGCGCACGTGCGCGCACAGTGGCGCCAGGCGGGGCGGTCGGCCGCACTCGAGTGCGACACGTGTCGCCTCGAGATTGGCCGGCCGTACCTACCCCCATTGACTGCGGGGGGCCACGTGGCGTGTGCGGGCCGCGGGGATCCGCTGTCTCCTGTTGTGGGGCGACGTGGCAGCTTCTGGGGATTTCGGGCGCGTCGGACGGCACGCATGCAACCGGTTTCCGGGCGCAGTGCGCCCGAAACTTGCGCCCGGAAATCCGGTTTTCTTTGTGTTGGGCTGGGCCTTTAAATAGCTCCCCCATTCGCCCCTTTAGCTTTTTTGGGCTTCTTTTCACTGGGCTTCCTTCACGGCGATTCTTCCCCTCTCAGAGCTCAACCCTTTGGAGAAGTTTGAAGATTTTTGGAGGCACGCATCCCGAGGTTCACCATTTTACGGCGCGGCGCGACGCTTGTTCTCCGGCGATCCTCTTCGCCCCTTCTCAGTGTTTGGACTCCTCCGACCCACCCCGACCTCGGAATTCGCCGATTCTTGCGCCGTTGGACTCACGACAGGTAGGGCTTCAACTCTTGGGTTTTATGGTTCCTCGATTTCCGTGCTGATCTTGGAGTTTTCTTAGCACCCATTTGACCCTTTTTCTTCGCGGACTTTTGGGACAGCACCGCAGTGTTCTTGCCATATCTTTTCACTCGGGCGTCGGAACGAGACGATTCAAAAGGCAATTTTCATCTACGCTTCGCAAGGAGTCTCCTGGATTTTTCTCAGAATTTTCTGAATTTTACTCGAGGGTGAGAATCTCCTTTCTCTGTGGTTCCTTGTTACAGGAATTTAGTGCAGTTTGGGTTTGGGGTGTACCCCTTGTCGGATTTTTATCTCAGCGTAGGAAACTCCAAATTGGGCGTGCAGGTACTCGTTTCGACGGGCTCGTCGCAAGGATCGCGATAGTATTTTTCTTGGATTTTTCTGGGCATTATTCGCAGGTAAAAATTAGTGAATTGTGGACTGCTGGTTTGGGGGACAGATTCTGGAATTGTGGATGTTAAGCTTATGTATTTTTCCTTTGGGGTATTTTGTACAGATTGGTGGTGTGTTGGACTGATCTTGGACTTCGCCTTTGGGAATTTTGGAATAGCGCTCGAGGTGGGTGATGTTGAGAACCTCCTGCATATGAATGTATCTAGCATGCTTGCATTATATTAAGGTTCTTTTGCTAATACTCGCACTGTTAGCAAGCTACAAGTTAATGAGTGGTGTTTCCATGTTTAGATATGCAATTTAATTAGTTGGAATGAATGCTATAGCCATATCATATTGTGTGTTAAGGAAAGGTTTGGGCATGTGGTTAGAATGCATGTTGTGAAAGGGGTACTTGCTAGTTAATTGTGCATCTAAATTGTATCATGTATCGTATATCATGCCCTGTGTACATCGGAGGGTCCAAACATTTAATGTTGCATATGTTAGAATAATTAAAAAGAGGTTTATCAAGTTAATGACTTTTGCATGCTTGAATGGTCACCTAGATAGGCCACCTTTTTCTGCTACACTATCATGCTGGAATTGACTTAGGAGAAACCATGTTACATTCTTTCTTCAGTCACTTAGACATAGGGGATATTATGCTCGGGTTAGAGCAGGGGCTGGGTTAGTGTAGTCAGATACTTGGGTTTCGGGGAGAGGGTTTTGGGCTTCCTTTGGGAGACGGTACTTTTCCTTATAGAGCGGAGTGCGCGATTTGCAGACTTGAGACCCTGGGACTCCTGTCCCATATCGGTGTTATGTGTAGGCTGGCATACCCGATTTGGCAGACATTGAGAACCCTACCCCTTATCGGTGCTATGCGTAGGCTGGCATACCCGATTTAGCAGACCTTGAGACTCCTGTCCCATACCGGTGTTATGCGTAGGCTGGCATACCCGATTTGGCAGACATTGAGACTCCTATTCCACACCGGTGTTATGCGTAGGCTGGCATACCCGATGTGGCTGGCTTCGATTCTCTGATGCATACATTTAGCTATCTTTAGCTGGGCAGGTAGAGGCATATTAGTGGTAGCTTTTATCAGGAGTCATACTCTTAGTTACCGCATCTATTCCTTTAGCCTCTGGTAGACCTAGTGGGCAGGTAGGAGTTCGTGTTGAGGTTTACCCACTAGGGGAGGCTACTGTCTTTATTGTAGTACTGACCCCCACTGTTTTTCCCTTTTCTTGTCCCCTTTGTTTTGCAGAGTCATCTGCCAGAGTTGCGGGGCCTTCCTACCAGGATCGAGGTAAGAGGATCGCCGACTAGATAGCTGCTACCCCGAGCTCGAGTTTTTGGTAGTTTTGTTGTATCCCCAGTACACTCAGACGGTTGTATTTTCCTTTTATTTTGGGTCTGGCTGCGGCCAGTTGGTTGTATATATTTCGTGAGCTGGGAGAGACACTTGTATATTTTTTTGTTGAGAGCTTACTGTACTTTCATTTCCAGCATTTGTCTGAGTTGTATTAGTTTTTAGTTCAGCTCTGTTTTATGCTCCTTTATTACGTGTTTTACATCTGAGCAGGTTATCAGCGCTTCGTGTACACGGAAAATTCCGTGTGCACGGCGGATCTGTGGACGGGCCCGGGTTCTGGTTTACACCCGGGGCGTGACAGATTTAGTTGGTATCAGAGCTTAGGGATAGGTCATTTGGGACTTAGGAAACCCTAGGCTTGTGGCAGACCCTAGGAAGGCAGAGCGTGAGTGACGTGATATTGTGCGAAAGTCGGTAATTGGTTGTTAACTCTTCCTGTGAGTGGAGAGGGATTGGCATAGCCTGTTTCTGGGGGACTATTATGTTGGCTGCAGACAACATAAGGTTACAGAAATAGGGGAATGCCCATGACTTTCGCGTGATTGGGTCGAGAGTGGTTTGGTTTACTGACCCGTGGATTTTGTGTGGCAGGATGCCTCCTAGGCGGCAGATTCCTACTCGGGGTACTCCTACACCCCCGGAGGAGCCGGAGCAGTCCGGGCCTTCCGAGATCAGTGAGCTGAGGGCCATGGTGGCCCAGTTGGCGGAGAGCCACCGCCGACAGGAGCAGAGGTTCGAGCAGTTGCTTACACAGGTTGGGGCCCCTCCCCCTACTACTGTAGAGGCCCCTGTACCACCAGTTGTACCGCCGGCTATTCCATTAGTCCCTACGGCACCGTCGTCGAGCAGTGGGGCTCAGGGAGAGTTCAGGCCGTTGACCCCAGCGGAGGAGGAGGAGTTTGCTGACAAACTCGCCAAGTTCTGTAAGCGAGGACCACCTAGGTTCTCAGGGAGGAGCACTCACCCATCGGAGATAGGATCATGGCTGGCAGCAATGGAGAAGTTGTTCAGAGACTTCTTCATTGACCACAGGTTCAGAGTGCATATGGCTGTACATTGTCTAGAGGGGGATGCAGATGCTTGGTGGCGTCGGGTCGAGCCCTTGGAGTTTCAGATCACCCGACAGCTACCCTGGTCGGAGTTTAGACGGTTGATCCTTGACACTTATTTCTCCACGAGCGTGAAGAAAAAGCTTGAGGATGATTTGAAGAATCTCCAGCAGGGGGACAGGACGGTATGGGATTATTATCAGGAGTTTACGCAGTTGCTCAACTGCGTACCCTATGTTGCCAGGGATGGGCTGCACCAGGTGGAGCTGTTTGAGACAGGTTTGCGCCCCGAGATCTATACCTTGGTACACGCCCAGAGGCTTCAGACTTTATCAGAGGCAGTGGATCATGCACAGTGGGTCGAGAGGGGAGATCACGTCGTCGCTAGACGTGGGGGCTTGGCCGCTCATAGTTCTGAGAGGAAGCGGCCTGTGAGGTCCTGGAATCCCCCGCGTAGGGTTGCTGGTTGTTGGGCAGCTTTCGGTCGCCGTTGGGGGTGTTGGTGCGTGTGTTGGGGGCCCAGAAATGGATTTGTGATGCAATTTGGGATTTGCTTGCATCACTGGAGGCCTGCGTGGGTTGCGCGCAATTTGGACACAAGTGGTGGACTTCGGGCTTAAATTGAGACCCCGTGGGAAGTTGGAGGACCCGTCGGGTGTTTAGAAGTGTTTTCGCGCGATTCAGATGTCAAAATTAGACTCCGGGTGAAGTCCGGATAAAACTTTACCTCTCCGGTCGCCTTCGGGAATTTTTAGAGTTGGAATTGGGCAAATCGGACTTTAAAAATGGACCCGGCGCGAAAATCGGATCGAGTGGGCATTCGGCAAATTTTCGGGTGAGAATTTGGAGAAATGGACATCGTTTTTGGATTCAGCGCGCGAAATCGCTAAGAATGGACTATTTACTTGTTGGTTTTGGAGCCCGGATGAAGTGCGCGTTTTTCGAGGCATCACGGCACGAATCTCGAGGCGAGGCGAGGCAAATCCCGAGGAGTGCGGCTCGCGGATCGAGGCGGGCGCGCGGCTCGAGGAGCGTGCGGCGCGGCAGGGGGGGGCGCACTGGCGCTTCGGCGGGAATCGCGCAGGGGCCGCCACGTGGCGGCCCCCCGTTGGCGCCCGCGCGGGAGCACGTGGGCGCGCCCGTGTCACGCGGCCGTGTCCCGCGCCTGCGGGCGGCAGCGTGTCACGCGCCCGTGTGGCGCGTGAGCTGCGCGCCCGCGTGGCGTGCGGGGATACGGCCACGTGGGCGCGCGCCTCCTTGCCTGGGCCTGGTGCACCCGGGCGGGTGCGGTGGACCGGCCGGTGCACCGTGGACTGGTGCACCGTGGACCCGCCTTCTCCCCTCTCCCTCTTTTTCCTCTTCTTCTTCCTCCCCGCAAGCCACCTTCTTCCCTTTCTTTCTTTCTTCTGCACCCGAGAGCGAGAGGGAGTGAGGGAGGAGGTTGTGGGAGTTGGCGTTTCGCGTCGCGGGCCTCGTGGAGCGCGCGAGGCTTCCGATGGGGGCGTTGCGGCGACGGCGGCGCAGTCGGACTCCGTTTTTGGTGCGGACTCCGGCAGCGTGCTCCGTTTTGCGTGCGGACTCCGGCGGCGTGCTCCGTTTTGCGTGCGGACTCCGACGGCGTGCCCCATTTTGCGTGCGGATCGCGTGGAGGCCAATTGCAAGTGTCTACGAGCAATTGGTGGCAAATCGAGGTGGGTGGCCTTATCTCCAAGTTTTATGGACTGTACAGTATTTCTACTGATGTAGGACTATGCATGATAGTTTATTTCATTGTGTAGTATGCCAGATTGTAGGAATTGTTATTCCTTTTATTATCTGTTAATATAGTTATTTTGGAACTTGACCTAGCACCCCCGTCATATGTTGTATGTGTAACCAGACTAGTAGAAAACCCTCACTTGGGCTAGGGTTATTTATGCTTAGACATCCACACTGTACCTTCATCCCTGGACATAGTGTTTTCCTCGCCCGGGTAGTGGGCCGAGAGGTCGGGACTTGCTTTTAGTGTGGGATGCTTTTACACTCTTGCCTGGGAGCAGAGTGGAGTCTGGTAGTTGTACTGGGTTGCTTATCTGTGCCGGGAGCCGTTTGGGTAAACGGTAGTCCCGGGAGGTCTTGTTTCCCTGTTGTGCCGTCGTGGAGGGAGCCGACGCGCAGACGGCAGTCCCGGGCCGTCGAGTATCTTCCGGACCGTCTTGTTGGGAACCGTTGGGGTTGGCGGTGGTCCCAGGTCGTTGAGTGTTGTCCGACCTGTTTTGTTACCCTGAGTTATGGGTCGTTCCTGGCTGTGGAGTATCTCCAGCCAGTGAGCCTTGTGCTGCGAGCCGTTGGAGAGGCTAGTGTCACGTGTTTCGAGTTAGCCGAGCAGCTGAGTCGTCGAGAGTGCTCCGACTGTTGTGCGAGGTATTTGGGGATCTTGAGTCCTACCGTTCTGAGAGTGAGCGTGGTTTTTGACTAGCCTGCATATGCCAATGTTGATACTCTATGCCGCGCCGTTCTACTCAGTTGGAGTCGCGTCCTGAGATGCCGCTGTGGATACGATGGTTGGCCTGTTGAGGCAGTTTTGCGCGAGGGATGAGTTAGTAGGACAGGACGCCCCACGTAAATCCCGTCCTCATGTGGATGTGTGGTAGTGGGCAGGAGCGTTCCTAGTCGACGGGCGCAGGCTTGACTGGACCTTTGAGGTAGTCAGTTCGTTTGGGTCGTTTGAGCACCTTGGGTGCGAGTGGTCTCATTTACTTTCATCTGTTCCACTTTTTGGAGTATCTAGATAGAGGCATGGTAGCTGTAGAGTAGCTCCAGCTTTTCTTGTTCAGTTTGCATTGCGTTGTTATCTTTGGCCTCTAGTAGACTTGGTGGGCAGACCGTTGGGCTTGTTGACGGCACCCACTGAGAACTACTGTGGGAAGTAGTTCTCACACCCGTCGTGGTGTCTTTTTTCCCCAGGAACTTCTCCTCCTGTTCCTGTTGCTCCAGTTGCTGATCCTTCTGACCGAGGCGAGGGAGTCGCGAGCTAGTTCCCTACCCGTCATTGGAGTGTAGCGGTACCCCTTCAGAGGAGAGCTTCAGTAGATTAGTTTTCTTCTTTTTCCTCTGTTGAGAGACCTTTGTTGTGAGGTATAGAGTTGTACTTTATTTTACAGTTTAAGAGACTGTTGTAGTGAGGATATTCTTGTATCGAGAGTCTGTACACTGATGTATTCATTGGAGATACCTCCCTTTTGAGTTTTTGTATCAGAGGACTTTGTATATGATAGTATTTGGGGAGATGGATATTGTATTATTTTCAGTTGTACAGTGGTTGGACTTCAGTTTTAGTCGTTTACTTTCAGCTCTGATACCTGTATCTCTGTAGTTGATTCTTTCTGCAGGTTAGACGCTTCGTCTGTACGGCAGTTTCCGTACAGATGGCGGATCTGTTAGTGAGCCCGGGTCGCAGTTCCGACCCCGGGGCGTGACAGATTAGAGTGGTATCAGAGCCTAGGTTGTAGGTCGTGGTGGACTTAGAAACCCTAGGCTTGTGGCTGGATATTAGAATGACTACGTGAGAGTCGTGACTTTTAGCGAGAGTCCTGATTGAGTTTTTACCTCTCCCAAGAGACGGGATGAGAGTTTGGCATGTTTATTCTCCTAAATCGATTATGTTGGTTCCAGACAACATAATACTATGGAATGGATGACATGTCTTAGACTTTCGCTGATTGGGTCGTATGGTTGTTGTGTCCTGACGTTTGTAGTTGTGCAGTGGGTGGCGATACCCCTGAGACGTCGTGTTGTGAAAAGGACACACCCCGCCCTGGCTGAGTCACCAGGAGGGCATTTTCCCTGGCTGAGTTACCAGGAGAGCGTTTTCCCTGGCTGAGTTACTAGGAGGGCATTTTCCCTGGCTGAGTTACCAGGAGGGCATTTTCCCTGGCTGAGTCACCAGGAGGGCGTTTTTCCCTGGCTGAGTTACCAGGAGGGCATTTTCCCTGGCTGAGTTACCAGGAGGGCGTTTTTCCTGGCTGAGTTACCAGGAGAGCGTTTTCCCTGGCTGAGTTACTAGGAGGGCATTTTCCCTGGCTGAGTTACCAGGAGGGCATTTTCCCTGGCTGAGTCACCAGGAGGGCGTTTTTCCTGGCTGAGTTACCAGGAGAGCGTTTTCCCTGGCTGAGTTACCAGGAGAGCATTTTCCCTGGCTGAGTTACCAGGAGGGCATTTTCCCTGGCTGAGTTACCAGGAGGGCGTTTTCCCTGGCTGAGTCACCAGGAGAGCGTTTTTCCTGGCTGAGTTACCAGGAGAGCGTTTTCCCTGGCTGAGTTACCAGGAGAGCGTTTTCCCTGGCTGAGTTACCAGGAGGGCATTTTCCCTGGCTGAGTTACCAGGAGGGCATTTTCCCTGGCTGAGTCACCAGGAGGGCATTTTTCCTGGCTGAGTTACCAGGAGAGCGTTCTCCCTGGCTGAGTTACCAGGAGGGCATTTTCCCTGGCTGAGTTACCAGGAGAGCGTTTTCCCTGGCTGAGTTACCAGGAGGGCGTTCTCACTGGCCGAGTTACCAGATGGATAATTATCACTGGCCGAGTTACCAGATGGATAATTATCACTGGCCGAGTTACCAGATGGATAATTATCACTGGCCGAGTTACCAGGTGGATAATTATCACTGGCCGAGTTACCAGATGGATAATTATCACTGGCCGAGTTACCAGGTGGATAATTATCACTGGCCGAGTTACCAGATGGATGATTATCACTGGCCGAGTTACCAGGTGGATAATTATCACTGGCCGAGTTACCAGATGGATAATTATTACTGGCCGAGTTACCAGGTGGATAATTATCACTGGCCGAGTTACCAGATGGATAATTATCACTGGCCGAGTTACCAGATGGATAATTATCACTGGCCGAGTTACCAGGAGGATACTTTCCACTGGCCGAGCAACCAGATGGATGCGTTGCCCCTGGCCGAGTTACCAGGTGGGCGCATGCCCTGGCCGAGATTACCAGGAGGACATTTTTTCCTGGCCGAATTACCAGGAGGATACTTTCCACTGGCCGAGCAACCAGATGGATGCGTTGCCCCTGGCCGAGTTACCAGGTGGGCGCATGCCCTGGCCGAGTAACCAGGAGGACATTTTTCCCTGGCCGAATTACCAGGAGGATACTTTCCACTGGCCGAGCTACGAGGGGCGATGCCGCCCAGTGAGAGGCGATGCCGCCCAGTAAGGGGTGATGCCGCCCAGTAAGGGGTGATGCCGCCCAGTGAGTGGCGATGCCGCCCAATGAGTGGCGATGCCGCCTAGTGAGTGGCGAAGGTTTGGCCTGTTGAGGCGATTTTCACCTCCGGCCGAGTTACCAGGTGGTTATTTTAGTGAGATTGAGATGACCCGACAGGACGCCGAGATTTGATGGCGTCGAGTTCGTCCTGATGGACTACCGGGAGCGTCTCCAGCCGTGAGTTGCTTGTTGACATAGTTTCCCGCTTTGAACAAGATGGACCGAATCCCTGAACGGTAAAGGAGCGAAAACTTCGATAGACTGAGCCTAGGGTCTGTTCTTGTTTGGTTGGGGTTCTAGGCACCGGTCTATCGGAATTTTTGGATCTTTGCCGCGTCCGTCAGTTCTTCTCGCCTATGAGTGGGGTGTTGCTGTGAGTTGAGTCGTGGAGGGTTCTCCGACATAGCTGTGAGAGTGCTAGGGCATTTGCATTGATGTATGGGCTAGAGATAGGACCTTTAGCTTGTTCTCGTGAGGTTCAGATACCTGATCACGTGTTGCACATAGATGGGAGTTATTGGTCCTGCCCAGTGCAGTTGGGGCCCTGGTTTTTGCCTGTTGATCTTTTGGCCCTTCCTCAGCTCCGGGTTTTCGAGGTAGTGTTGGGTATAGGACTGTGGAGATCTGAGGCCTTGATGCTTGGGTATACCACACCGTTGATACACGGTGGTGATGCCATGCCGTTGGCGCACGGCAGTGATGCCACGCCGTTGGTACGCGGCAGTGATGCCACGCCGTTGATACACGGCAGTGATGCCACACCGTTGATACACGGTGGTGATGCCACACCGTTGATACACGGTGGTGATGCCACGCCGTTGGTACACGACAGTGATGCCACGCCGTTGATACACGGCAGTGATGCCACACCGTTGATACACGGTGGTGATGCCACACCGTTGATACACGGTGGTGATGCCACGCCGGTGGCGCACGGCAGTGAGGCCACGCCGTTGTTACACGGCAGTAATGCCACGCCGTGGGTGCACGGCAGTGATGCCACGTTGTAGGTACACAACGGTGAAAGCCTTTTGGATGTTTCGGACTTTTGACCGCGAGTTGGGCATCAGCTTTATGATCGCCTTGTGAGCCAGTTTTCAGTCCCGTTCACCGACGGTTTGGTCCCCGTTAGGGTGTTCTTTATGAGTTGAGGGATCGACTTCGACCCGTGGGTCCGTTGGGGTTATAGCATGTTGAGCGACCAACTGTGGCACGAGATTGTGTCTCCTGAGGATCCCTTTTGAGGGTAGCCTGCAGTTGAGTAGTCCACTCGGGTGGTTTTGGATCGGGAAGTGACCGAGTGAAGACCCCAACTTATTGGATTTCCCTTCCTTATCGGACGAGTCTGCGGGTATGCTTCGGGTCGTCTTGTTGAGGGTGGCACCATGTTGTGGTTTGGTGCGTATTACACTTGTGGTTATCTCAGTTTCCCCCCCAGCCTTTTTAGTGGAGCCCTTGGTTTTTCACGTCTCAGCTCAGTAGTGATGTGTTTCTCCTCGCCCGTGATTTACTTGCCCCTTTGAGATCTGTGATTATTGGAGTACGAGGGACGCCCGTTGCAATTTCTAGCTCGAGAGATGAGAGAATTGCACATCGGGTCATGCCGTACTTGTTGTTGTTGTTGCGGAGTAATCACGAGGAGCGAGTGGGGGAGCTAGAGGCGTATTGTTTGATACCTAGCCGTGGTATTCTTGACTCCTGATGGGCTTGATCTAGTTTCGAGGACGAAACTTTCTTTTAGTGGGGGAGGATGTGAGGTCCTGGAATCCCCCGCGTAGGGTTGCTGGTTGTTGGGCAGCTTTCGGTCGCCGTTGGGGGTGTTGGTGCGTGTGTTGGGGGCCCAGAAATGGATTTGTGATGCAATTTGGGATTTGCTTGCATCACTGGAGGCCTGCGTGGGTTGCGCGCAATTTGGACACAAGTGGTGGACTTCGGGCTTAAATTGAGACCCCGTGGGAAGTTGGAGGACCCGTCGGGTGTTTAGAAGTGTTTTCGCGCGATTCAGATGTCAAAATTAGACTCCGGGTGAAGTCCGGATAAAAGTTTACCTCTCCGGTCGCCTTCGGGAATTTTTAGAGTTGGAATTGGGCAAATCGGACTTTAAAAATGGACCCGGCGCGAAAATCGGATCGAGTGGGCATTCGGCAAATTTTCGGGTGAGAATTTGGAGAAATGGACATCGTTTTTGGATTCAGCGCGCGAAATCGCTAAGAATGGACTATTTACTTGTTGGTTTTGGAGCCCGGATGAAGTGCGCATTTTTTGAGGCATCACGGCACGAATCTCGAGGCGAGGCGAGGCAAATCCCGAGGAGTGCGGCTCGCGGATCGAGGCGGGCGCGCGGCTCGAGGAGCGTGCGGCGCGGCAGGGGGGGCGCACTGGCGCTTCGGCGGGAATCGCGCAGGGGCCGCCACGTGGCGGCCCCCCGTTGGCGCCCGCGCGGGAGCACGTGGGCGCGCCCGTATCACGCGACCGTGTCCCGCGCCTGCGGGCGGCAGCGTGTCACGCGCCCGTGTGGCGCGTGAGCTGCGCGCCCGCGTGGCGTGCGGGGATACGGCCACGTGGGCGCGCGCCTCCTTGCCTGGGCCTGGTGCACCCGGGCGGGTGCGGTGGACCGGCCGGTGCACCGTGGACCGGTGCACCGTGGACCCGCCTTCTCCCCTCTCCCTCTTTTTCCTCTTCTTCTTCCTCCCCGCAAGCCACCTTCTTCCCTTTCTTTCTTTCTTCTGCACCCGAGAGCGAGAGGGAGTGAGGGAGGAGGTTGTGGGAGTTGGCGTTTCGCGTCGCGGGCCTCGTGGAGCGCGCGAGGCTTCCGATGGGGGCGTTGCGGCGACGGCGGCGCAGTCGGACTCCGTTTTTGGTGCGGACTCCGGCAGCGTGCTCCGTTTTGCGTGCGGACTCCGGCGGCGTGCTCCGTTTTGCGTGCGGACTCCGACGGCGTGCCCCATTTTGCGTGCGGATCGCGTGGAGGCCAATTGCAAGTGTCTACGAGCAATTGGTGGCAAATCGAGGTGGGTGGCCTTATCTCCAAGTTTTATGGACTGTACAGTATTTCTACTGATGTAGGACTATGCATGATAGTTTATTTCATTGTGTAGTATGCCAGATTGTAGGAATTATTATTCCTTTTATTATCTGTTAATATAGTTATTTTGGAACTTGACCTAGCACCCCCGTCATATGTTGTATGTGTAACCAGACTAGTAGAAAACCCTCACTTGGGCTAGGGTTATTTATGCTTAGACATCCACACTGTACCTTCATCCCTGGACATAGTGTTTTCTCGCCCGGGTAGTGGGCCGAGAGGTCGGGACTTGCTTTTAGTGTGGGATGCTTTTACACTCTTGCCTGGGAGCAGAGTGGAGTCTGGTAGTTGTACTGGGTTGCTTATCTGTGCCGGGAGCCGTTTGGGTAAACGGTAGTCCCGGGAGGTCTTGTTTCCCTGTTGTGCCGTCGTGGAGGGAGCCGACGCGCAGACGGCAGTCCCGGGCCGTCGAGTATCTTCCGGACCGTCTTGTTGGGAACCGTTGGGGTTGGCGGTGGTCCCAGGTCGTTGAGTGTTGTCCGACCTGTTTTGTTACCCTGAGTTATGGGTCGTTCCTGGCTGTGGAGTATCTCCAGCCAGTGAGCCTTGTGCTGCGAGCCGTTGGAGAGGCTAGTGTCACGTGTTTCGAGTTAGCCGAGCAGCTGAGTCGTCGAGAGTGCTCCGACTGTTGTGCGAGGTATTTGGGGATCTTGAGTCCTACCGTTCTGAGAGTGAGCGTGGTTTTTGACTAGCCTGCATATGCCAATGTTTGATACTCTATGCCGCGCCGTTCTACTCAGTTGGAGTCGCGTCCTGAGATGCCGCTGTGGATACGATGGTTGGCCTGTTGAGGCAGTTTTGCGCGAGGGATGAGTTAGTAGGACAGGACGCCCCACGTAAATCCCGTCCTCATGTGGATGTGTGGTAGTGGGCAGGAGCGTTCCTAGTCGACGGGCGCAGGCTTGACTGGACCTTTGAGGTAGTCAGTTCGTTTGGGTCGTTTGAGCACCTTGGGTGCGAGTGGTCTCATTTACTTTCATCTGTTCCACTTTTTGGAGTATCTAGATAGAGGCATGGTAGCTGTAGAGTAGCTCCAGCTTTTCTTGTTTCAGTTTGCATTGCGTTGTTATCTTTGGCCTCTAGTAGACTTGGTGGGCAGACCGTTGGGCTTGTTGACGGCACCCACTGAGAACTACTGTGGGAAGTAGTTCTCACACCCGTCGTGGTGTCTTTTTCCCCAGGAACTTCTCCTCCTGTTCCTGTTGCTCCAGTTGCTGATCCTTCTGACCGAGGCGAGGGAGTCGCGAGCTAGTTCCCTACCCGTCATTGGAGTGTAGCGGTACCCCTTCAGAGGAGAGCTTCAGTAGATTAGTTTTCTTCTTTTTCCTCTGTTGAGAGACCTTTGTTGTGAGGTATAGAGTTGTACTTTATTTTACAGTTTGAGAGACTGTTGTAGTGAGGATATTCTTGTATCGAGAGTCTGTACACTGATGTATTCATTGGAGATACCTCCCTTTTGAGTTTTTGTATCAGAGGACTTTGTATATGATAGTATTTGGGGAGATGGATATTGTATTATTTTCAGTTGTACAGTGGTTGGACTTCAGTTTTAGTCGTTTACTTTCAGCTCTGATATCTGTATCTCTGTAGTTGATTCTTTCTGCAGGTTAGACGCTTCGTCTGTACGGCAGTTTCCGTATAGATGGCGGATCTGTTAGTGAGCCCGGGTCGCAGTTCCGACCCCGGGGCGTGACACGGCCAATGCCAGACGAGGGGGGACAGGCCAGTTCATGGAGGCCGCCCCGACCACCACCGCCGCAGTTTACGGGCCGTGGGCGTTCGGAGCGGCGAGGGTCTGGTGGATCCCAGAGACCCCCACAGCAGCAGCAGCAGCGGCAGCCCCAGCGACAGCAGCAGCACTCGCAGCAGCAGAGGTCGCAGTCGCGACAGCAGGGGTCACAGCGGCAAGGATAGCAGCAGCAGCAGTCGAGGCAGTCCCAGTCTGCGGTCAGGTGCGTCTTTTGTAGGGGACAGCACGCGGCGGATACTTGTGACCAGAGGTATGGCCGCTGTTATCGGTGTGGACAGTCCGGCCATATTCGAGCTACTTGCCCTCTCTCTACACCGCAGGCTCCTTCTTCAGCATCAGCTCCTTCAGTGCCCCAGCAGCGGCCTTATGCTCCAGCGAGCAGGGCTCCTTCCTCCCCCCCTGCAGATTACCGACCACCAGCTCAGAGCGGGCGAGTCTACGCCGCCCAGGTAGGGGACTCCACGGCAGCCGACCACGTGGTGGCAGGTATCACTTTACTTCTTGGTACTAGAGCTCGCACTTTATTTGATACCGGTGCATCACATTCTTTTATCAGTAGAGTATTTGCATCATCTCATGGACTAGTGTTAGGTCGGTTGCGACATGCAGTAGAGGTACAGATTCCTGATCATACATTGCATGTAGAGGAGTGTTGTTGGTCTTGCCCTGTTCAGATTGAGTCCTGGATCTTGCCAGCGGACCTTATGGTCCTTAGTGAGCTGCAAGATTACGACATTGTACTGGGGATGGATTGGCTGGCTCGCTATTTCGCGACGATTGATTGCGCCGCGAGGACTGTTACCTTTAGCGAGCCAGGCCAGGAGGTGTTCGTTTACAGGGGGTGCCAGAGTGCTTTCTTTGCCTCTGTGGTTTCGACCTCTCGTGCGAGGCAGATGATGCGCAGTGGATGCGTGGCCTTTTTGGCATCGGTGGTTAAGGAGCCTACGGCGGCACCGGGACTCACGGATATCCCTATTGTCCATGAGTACCCGGATGTTTTTCCTCCGGAGCTAGTTCATATGCCGCCGGATAGGGAGGTTGAGTTTTTGATTGACGTAGTTCCAGGAACTGCGCCAATCTCTAAGGCTCCTTACCGAATGGCACCGGCCGAGCTGCGGGAGTTAAAGGCGCAACTCCAGGATTTAATGGACAAGGGTTTTGTGAGGCCGAGTGTATCACCTTGGGGAGCGCCGGTGCTATTTGTGAAGAAGAAGGATGGTTCACTTCGACTGTGTGTAGATTACCGGGAGCTGAATAAAGTGACCATCAAGAACAAGTACCCATTGCCGCGCATTGATGACTTATTCGACCAGCTGCAAGGGTCTTGTGTCTTCTCCAAGATTGATTTACAGTCTGGTTACCACCAATTGAAGGTGAAGGCCGAGGACATCCCAAAGACGGCATTCAGGTCGCGATACGGGCATTATGAGTTCACCGTCATGCCTTTTGGACTGACAAATGCCCCTGCAGCTTTTATGGATTTGATGAACAGGATTTTTCGACCATACCTGGATCGGTTCGTCGTTGTTTTTATTGATGACATCCTAGTTTATTCCCGAAGCGATGTGGAGCACGAGGAGCATCTGAGGATTGTGCTACAACTTCTGAGAGAGAGAAAGTTGTATGCCAAGCTATCTAAGTGTGATTTCTGGCTTCGGGAGGTTGCCTTTTTGGGCCACGTGATTTCAGCCGCTGGAGTGGCAGTAGACCCGGCGAAGATCGAGGCAGTCCGGGATTGGCCCCGACCGACGACGGTATCTGAGGTCCGTAGTTTCATGGGCTTAGCAGGATATTACCGTCGGTTTGTGGAAGGTTTTGCGAAACTTTCCACACCCCTCACTCGTTTGACGCGAAAAGGGATTAAGTTTATTTGGAGTGAGGACTGCCAGAGGAGCTTTGAGGAATTAAAGATCAGGTTGATGTCGGCTCCTATCCTTTCCCTCCCTGTTATGGGGAAAGGATACGTGATTTATAGTGATGCATCGCACAGTGGACTTGGTTGTGTGCTGATGCAGGAGGGTAGGGTAATCGCTTACGCCTCTCGGCAACTGAAGGATTATGAAAAGAATTACCCTACCCATGATTTGGAGCTAGCTGCAGTGATTTTTGCACTAAAGTTGTGGCGCCACTACCTGTATGGGGAACACTGCGAGATTTACACCGACCACAAGAGCTTGAAATACCTGTTCACACAGAAGGAGCTCAACTTGAGGCAACGTAGATGGTTGGAATTGTTGAAAGATTACGATGTAGACATATTATACCACCCTGGCAAGGCCAACGTGGTTGCTGATGCCCTAAGCAGGAGAGCAGTACAGAGTTTATCTTTGATGATCACCGATCAGGCGCCATTACTTGAGCAGATGAGGCGGTTAGAGCTCGAGGTTGTGTCCCCTGGGGTCTCTGCTAGACTTATGTCTCTAGTCGTGCAGCCCACTCTGTTGGACAGGATTCGGGAGAGACAGAGTGAGGACCCCCACCTGGTGAGGATTCGAGAGCAGATGCAGACTGGTTTGATAGGGGACTTTTCAGTTGATGCTGCGGGAGTACTCCGGTACAGGGACCGAGCTTGCGTGCCTATGGATGCAGAGATTCGAGAGCAGATCTTGAGGGAGGCCCACTATACACCTTATACCATCCACCCTGGTGGGACTAAGATGTATAGGGATCTGAAGGCACAGTTTTGGTGGAATGGGATGAAAAGAGACATTGGGAGATTTGTAGCGCACTGCTTAACTTGTCAGCAAGTAAAGGCTGAGCATCGTGTACCTGCTGGCAAGTTGCAGAGTCTCCCAATCCCTGAATGGAAATGGGATGTAAGACCCGGCTTTTCCTTAACCCTTCTGGTCACCCTCTTCTTGTAATGCCTGACCGGGGGCCTCATTTTTGGCATTTTTCCGGACAGACCGTCGGGGCCCGCAAATAATTTTAGGCGGTAGAGCTCGCGGAACGGAGCGCGTGGGCGCGATCGGTTTATTTTTCCGACTCCCGGTCTGACCAGAATTAATTCTCGAAGTTGGGGTCCCCCTTAGACGCCTCGGGATCCGTGTTGGCAGCCGCACACCTTTTAAGGGAAACCCTAATTCTCTTAGTATATATATGTAGCCGTGAGGGAAAGAGGATTAGGGTTCCTCTTATTTTTCTTTTGGTGGCCGCCTCTTTTCTTTTTCTTCCTCCCTCGTAGCCGCCGGCAAAGAGAAACCAAGCACACCGCAAGGGTGGACCGGTGGAGGCAAGCGGACGATCCCTCTCTTCCTCCTCTTTCGCACATCAAGGTGAGTCGGACGCGTTTCGTTCGGGGGAATCTCCCTCTTTCTTTCTTTTGTTGGTCACGAGGAGGGAGGAGGCCCGGCGCCGTCGCGCACCGCGGGCCGCGCGCCCGCGCGGCGCTCGGCCGCGCGGGGCCGCCCGCAGGAGGGGCGCCCGCGCGGGCTGGTGCCGCGCGGGGCCGCCCCGCACCGCGGGCCACGCGCCCGCGCGGCGCACGGCCGCGCGGGGCCGCCCCGCACCGCGGGCCGCGCGCCCGCGCGGCGCTCGGCCGCGCGGGGGCCGCCCGCAGGAGGGGGCGCCCGCGCGGGCTGGTGCCGCGCGGGGCCGCCCCGCACCGCGGGCCGCGCACCCGCGCGGCGCTCGGCCGCGCGGGGGCCGCCCGCAGGAGGGGGCGCCCGCGCGGGCTGGTGCCGCGCGGGGCCGCCCCGCACCGCGGGCCGCGCGCCCGCGCGGCGCTCGGCCGCGCGGGGCCGCCGCAGGAGGGGGGCGCCCGCGCGGGCTGGTGCCGCGCGGGGCCGCCCCGCACCGCGGGCCGCGCGCCCGCGCGGCGCTCGGCCGCGCGGGGCCGCCCGCAGGAGGGGCGCCCGCGCGGGCTGGTGCGGCGCGGGGCCGCCCCGCACCGCGGGCAGCGCGCCCGCGCGGCACTCGGCCGCGCGGGGCCGCCCGCAGGAGGGGCGCCCGCGCGGGCTGGTGCCGCGCGGGGTCGCCCCGCACCGCGGGCCGCGCGCCCGCGCGGCGCTCGGCCGCGCGGGGCCGCCCGCAGGAGGGGCGCCGCGCGGGCTGGTGCCGCGCGGGGCTGCGCCCTGGCAGGGTGTTCGTCGCACGGGCCGGTGCCGTGCGAAGAACTCCGCCGCACGCTGTAGGGAGTCGTTGTAAGTTTCGGACTTCTAAGTCTCGATTTGCCTATGTTCCTTCAGGAGTGCGGGACGCTGTGGGCGACTGGAGCACAGACGCGGACTGGACGAACGCAGGACGACGCACACAAGGTGGGTACGTTCCCGGGGGTTTCGGGAATGGGGTTTAACTGTTAGAAATAGCATGTTGGGGCAAGGTGGAATTGTCAGTCTCCTTCTGTTTATGCACTAACCCTGTTATGTTATGTTATGATACTCAATGTCAATCTGAGGCTCAAATTTGCTACACGCACACCCGCGGTTTGGCCACCGCAAGGGTGTGCTTTTCCGGAAAAGTGGTACGTTGACCCGTGTACCCCACGCGGAGGTGGCGTTAGGAATGGGGGCCCCCATGGGTGGGGGGTGTGAGCGGTGACGTCGAGGCAGGTGCTCGGCGGCCGAGGCAGGTGCTCGGCGGTGGGCATCGGGGAAGGTGCCCGATGTTGCTTTGTGAGGCAGGTGCTCGGCGGTGGGCATCGGGGAAGGTGCCCGATGTCGTAATGATACAGGGTGTGGTTAAGGTGGAAGGTGCATGGGAGGGATAGTTGCTCCGGTGTTTGTGGTTTGCCTTATCTTTGTTTACTACGCTTATCATGCTATTTCTAGTCACTGACTTCCCACTTCGTGACAGGTTCGTCCAGGGGCGAGTGCTAGGGCGCCGGTGAGGACGTTAGGGTGCTGATCTGATTTATGGGTGACTTCAGATTCAGTGACTCTTCTTTCCCTTTTCTTTTATTATTCATGGTAGCTAGTTGTGGATTGCGACACCCCCGTGGGGTCGAAGTGGATGTTGCCCTTTTCTTTCCTTTCTTTTTGAATAATTGAATGAATACTACGTTCTCTCTTACTTGGCCGTTTTGAACGATGAAAAACAAAGAAAACCGTTTGCGAAAACTATTTTTAAAAAACGTGGGTGTCGTGTGGGCACCAAGCTTTATAAACCTTGTGGGATTTATGTGTTTACGAACTGTTTTCACAAACGAGGGCATCGTGTGGATGCCGCTTTCAAAACCTTGTGATTATTTATCCTTTCAAAACACCGGCCTCTATGCTCTAAGTGAATGCTAGAATGTCACGTGAATTGTTTGGTTGTATGTGTACGAGACCCCAACTGATGTGGTTAGAGATTGTATGTACTACGCCTTGTGAGACACTTTGTAGTTGAGACGCCGTGCATATACAAAGGGGCCTCTGCTCATTTGCAGAGCGAATTTGTGTATGCGGCAGGTCTGTGCACGCGCCGGGGAGTAATGTTTTACAAAAAAAAATATATGGCTGAATCAGGGGCATCGGTGGCTCCTCTTCCGCGCGATTCGAACCCCCGGGGCGTGACAGATTAAGATGGTATCAGAGCGGTAAACTTTAACCACAACAGTCGGGGCCTAACATCCACGGGCGCAATACTCTGGCTACTGAGTAATAAAGTGAACACGGGATAAATAAAACGCGAGTGCTCGTTGGGGGAAAAAGGGGGGAGGGAATTAGTGTTCTTTTCTTTTCTCCCTCTAGTGCCAGCACTAGTGGCGTGCCGTCTTATTTAAACTAGGAGTAACTGGTTCGTGCAAATGTTCAGATCATGGCCAGGACTAGATCCACAGCCGAGGACACGAGGGGGCGAACCTACCAAACGAGCGAGACCGTGTGCGCGCCAACCTGGCCGACTTCAAGAAATACGATCCGCCAACGTTCGAGGGGGACACGACGGACCCCTGGGTTGTGGAGAAATGGGTGGATACGATGGAGAAATTATTCGAGGACCTATTGATGGAAGACCATGAGCGGGTCCCCCTGGCCGCCCACTTGCTCGAGGGGAACGCCCGCATTTGGTGGAAGACCGTACGCCCCGACTCTGCGTCGGGCGCTACCCTTCCGTCATGGACTACCTTTAAACAGCAGCTATTCGGGGCGTTCTTTACCAACAGTGTGAAGAAACAACTGGAGGACGACCTAAACCACATCAGGCAGGGAACCAAAACAGTAATGGAGTACCAGAGGGAGTTCGTGAGACTGGCGAACTGTGTCCCGTTCGTCATTCGGGACGAATCCCATAAGGCACAACTGTTTGTGGATGGATTGAGGACTGACATTTTCCAAGTGGTGGACGCGGCGGATCTGCATACCTTTCAGAAGGTGGTCGACCGAGCCACCATCGTGGAGCGAGGCTTTGCCGTCACGCGCGCCCGAAGGGAAGGCTCCCACCAGCAAGACGACAGGAAGCGGACCCAGACGGCTTCAGGGGGAGGGGGCTCCTCCAGCGGGAATCGGCCCCCTAAGCGGTGGAGGCCCCAGCAAAGGACCAGGGGAGCGCCGGGAGAGGGACAACGCCCGGAGGACCGCTCATGCGTGATCTGCGGCGGGGCGCACCGAGTGATGGATTGCTCCAAGAGACAGGACCATTGTTTCCGATGTGGCAAGTAGGGACACTTCCGTTTCAACTGTCCCCTGAACCAAGGCACCACATCTTCAGCAGCCTCCGTGCCTTCACCCCAGCACGCAGGGCGGGGGAAAGCGCCAATGACGTCAGCCCCCAGACCGCCAGCACCCCGATCTGTAGGGGAAAAGCCACCGCCTTCGGGAGGCCGCGTCTATTCGATGGGTCAGCAGGAGACGCACCCGTCTGAGCACGTCGTCGCAGGTATCACTCTTGCTTCTGTTTATCGCGCTAGAACCCTTTTTGACACCGGAGCGACCCTCTCGTTTATGTCCCGAGACTTCGCACTGACCCATGATTTTGAGTTGAGACCCTTACCCAGTTTGATGACCGTACACACCGCGGGGGGATCCTTGGAGGCACGCAACATGGTGCCTTCCTGCCCTATACGGATGGGAAGGCTTCCGTGCCCCTGGGATCTGGTAGTCATTCCATTGAAAGAGTATGATGTAGTGCTCGGAATGGATTGGCTCACGTGGTACCTTGCGGTCATAGACTGCGAGAAGCGCGAGGTACGACTGATGTACCCCGATTTTCCGGAGAACGTGTACTTGGCTTGCAAGAGCGTTTCCTTTTCTTCCATGATTCCTGCATCCCGAGCCAAGAAGCTGGTAGAGGGCGGGTGTATGGCCTACTTGGTGTCGGTGGCCCTGGCCGCCGGATCCTCCACGGCACTCCCCGACATCCCTGTGGTGAGGGACTTCCCAGATGTTTTTCCGGCCGAACTACCTGGATTACCCCCCGAGCGAGAAGTTGTCTTTCCCATTGAGCTTCCACCCGGCACTCGACCAATCACGAAGGCCCCCTACAGGATGGCCTTCGCGGAGCTGAAGGAACTTAAGGCGCAGCTAGAGGACCTTCTGGACAAGGGGTTTATCCGACCGAGTGTGTCCCCTTGGGGCGCACCTGTACTCTTTGTACGAAAGAAAGACGGGAGCTTGCGGTTGTGCATCGACTACCGGGAAATCAACAAAGTCACAGTGAAAAACAAGTACCCCTTACCTAGGATTGATGACCTCTTTGACCAGCTGCGGGGTGCAACTGTCTTTTCAAAAATTGACCTGCAGTCGGGCTACCACCAGCTCAGAGTTCGAGACGAGGATATTCCGAAGACGGCATTCCGGACTCGGTATGGCCATTACGAGTTCACAGTAATGCCGTTCGGGCTTACCAATGCCCCAGCGGTGTTCATGGACATGATGAACCGAGTTTTCAGACCCTTCCTGGATCAGTTCGTTGTGGTCTTCATCGACGACATCCTGATTTACTCCACCACCGATGAGAAGCACGAGGAGCACCTTCGAATTGTTCTACAGACCCTTAGGGAGCAGGAGCTGTTCGCAAAACTTAAGAAATGCGAATTCTGGCTTCGCGAAGTGGGGTTTCTAGGGCATATCATTTCAGCAGCAGGAGTCGCAGTGGATCCCAAGAAGGTGGAGTCGGTGACCGACTGGCCCCAGCCGACCACAGTGACAGAGGTGCGCAGCTTCTTGGGCCTTGCGGGATACTACAGACGTTTCGTGGAGGGTTTCTCGAAGATTGCGACCCCTCTGAACCGCCTAACCCGGAAAGGAGTAAAGTACATATGGACGGTCCAATGCCAAGAGAGCTTTGAAGAACTTAAGAAACGGTTAACAAGAGCGCCTGTGCTTGCCTTACCAACCCCTGGAGAAGACTACGAAGTCTACTGCGATGCATCGCGAATAGGACTGGGAGGAGTACTAATGCAGCAAGGAAGAGTCATTGCCTATGCTTCAAGACAACTCAAGGATTACGAACAGAACTACCCGATCCATGACTTGGAGCTTGCCGCAGTGGTCTTCGTTCTGAAACTGTGGAGGCACTACCTCTACGGTGTGCATTGCAACGTGTTCTCGGACCACCAAAGCCTTAAGTACCTTTTCACCCAGAAGGAGCTTAACCTACGGCAGAGGAGGTGGTTGGAGCTACTGAAGGACTACGACTTAACCATCCAGTACCACCCGGGGAAAGCAAATGTGGTAGCCGACGCTCTAAGCCGAAAGGGACAAGCAGAAGGAACTTCGGCGGGCGCGATCACGCAGCAGAACGACTTGATCGCGGAATTTTCACGATTGAGGTTGGAAGTGGTACCAGCAGGGACGGTTGAGCGACTGTTGACCCTAACAGTCGCGCCGACCCTATTGGAGAGGATTCGGGAAGGCCAAGGTGCGGATCCGCAGCTACAGCTGGAACGAGATAGGATTTCACCGGAGCAAGAAGGAGACTTTGCAGTGGGAACGGACGGCACCCTTCGGTTCCGAGGGCGGATCTGCGTGCCCGATCTGCCGGATCTAAAGAAAGAAATCCTGACTGAAGCACATTGCGCCCCCTACGTGGCGCACCCTGGAGGCACCAAGATGTACCGGGATATCCGACAGACCTTCTGGTGGCCAAGATTGAAGGGAGATGTGACGCTGTTCGTGGCTCACTGTTTGATTTGCCAACAGGTGAAAGCCGAGCATCAGCGGCCGGCGGGGAAATTGCAACCTCTACCCGTGCCCGAATGGAAGTGGGAGCAAGTCACAATGGACTTCGTCACCGGATTCCCCCGTTCGCAACAGGGACACGACGCTATCTGGGTTGTCGTGGATCGGCTAACGAAGTCAGCTCACTTCCTACCCATCCACACGACCTGGACACGTGACCGGCTGGCACAGGTCTACCTCAGCGAGATTGTAAGGCTGCACGGGGTGCCAACGACGATCACCTCGGACAGGGACACGAGGTTCGTTTCGAACTTTTGGAAGAGTCTACAACGAGCCTTGGGGACCAAGTTACACTTCAGCTCAGCCTTTCACCCCCAGACGGACGGGCAATCCGAGCGGGTGATCCAGATACTCGAGGACATGCTTCGGGCGTGCGTGCTGGATTTGGGAGACGGATGGTCGCGCTACCTACCCCTTGCAGAGTTCGCTTATAACAACAGCTACCAAGCGAGCATTAAGATGGCGCCGTACGAAGCGTTGTACGGCAGACGCTGTAGATCCCCGATCTGTTGGGACGATCTGGGGGAGAGAAAGTTTTTGGGGCCGGACCTAGTGGCCGAGACAGAGGAAAGGGTGCGCCTCATCAGGCGACGTTTGGCGACCGCCCAGAGCCGGCAAAAGAGTTACGCGGACCAGAGACGTCGCGACTTGGAATTCCAGGTGGGAGAGCACGTGTTACTGCGGGTGTCGCCGTCGAAGGGGGTGAAGCGGTTTGGGTTGAGGGGCAAGCTGAGCCCGCGGTACATAGGGCCGTTTGAGATTCTGGAGCGCATCGGCCCGGTAGCCTACCGCCTCGCCCTACCGCCGAACCTTGACCGCGTTCATGATGTGTTCCACGTATCCATGCTTCGGAAATACCTCCCCGACCCATCGCGAGTGCTTGACGCCTCCGCGATTGAACTCAAGGAGGATCTAAGTTTCGCGGAAGTACCAGTGCGGATCCTAGCCCGGGAGGACAAAAAGCTGCGTAGTCGGACGATTCCCTACGTAAAGGTGCTTTGGAGCAATCAAGAAGAGCGTGAGGCAACTTGGGAACCCGAGTCAAAGATGAGGGAGTGCTACCCGGACCTGTTCGCCGCTGGGGAAGATTAAGTTTCGGGGACGAAACTTGTTTTTAGCGGTAAGTGGTGTAAGACCCGGCTTTTCCTTAACCCTTCTGGTCACCCTCTTCTTGTAATGCCTGACCGGGGGCCTCATTTTTGGCATTTTTCCGGACAGACCGTCGGGGCCCGCAAATAATTTTAGGCGGTAGAGCTCGCGGAACGGAGCACGTGGGCGCGATCGGTTTATTTTTCCGACTCCCGGTCTGACCAGAATTAATTCTCGAAGTTGGGGTCCCCCTTAGACGCCTCGGGATCCGTGTTGGCAGCCGCACACCTTTTAAGGGAAACCCTAATTCTCTTAGTATATATATGTAGCCGTGAGGGAAAGAGGATTAGGGTTCCTCTTATTTTTCTTTTGGTGGCCGCCTCTTTTCTTTTTCTTCCTCCCTCGTAGCCGCCGGCAAAGAGAAACCAAGCACACCGCAAGGGTGGACCGGTGGAGGCAAGCGGACGATCCCTCTCTTCCTCCTCTTTCGCACATCAAGGTGAGTCGGACGCGTTTCGTTCGGGGGAATCTCCCTCTTTCTTTCTTTTGTTGGTCACGAGGAGGGAGGAGGCCCGGCGCCGTCGCGCACCGCGGGCCGCGCGCCCGCGCGGCGCTCGGCCGCGCGGGGCCGCCCGCGCGGGCTGGTGCCGCGCGGGGCCGCCCCGCACCCCGGGCCACGCGCCCGCGCGGCGCACGGCCGCGCGGGGCCGCCCCGCACCGCGGGCCGCGCGCCCGCGCGGCGCTCGGCCGCGCGGGGGCCGCCCGCAGGAGGGGGCGCCCGCGCGGGCTGGTGCCGCGCGGGGCCGCCCCGCACCGCGGGCCGCGCACCCACGCGGCGCTCGGCCGCGCGGGGGCCGCCCGCAGGAGGGGGCGCCCGCGCGGGCTGGTGCCGCGCGGGGCCGCCCCGCACCGCGGGCCGCGCACCCGCGCGGCGCTCGGCCGCGCGGGGGCCGCCCGCAGGAGGGGGCGCCCGCGCGGGCTGGTGCAGCGCGGGGCCGCCCCGCACCGCGGGCCGCGCGCCCGCGCGACGCTCGGCCGCGCGGGGCCGCCGCAGGAGGGGGGCGCCCGCGCGGGCTGGTGCCGCGCGGGGCCGCCCCGCACCGCGGGCCGCGCGCCCGCGCGGCGCTCGGCCGCGCGGGGCCGCCCGCAGGAGGGGCGCCCGCGCGGGCTGGTGCCGCGCGGGGCCGCCCCGCACCGCGGGCAGCGCGCCCGCGCGGCACTCGGCCGCGCGGGGCCGCCCGCAGGAGGGGCGCCCGCGCGGGCTGGTGCCGCGCGGGGTCGCCCCGCACCGCGGGCCGCGCGCCCGCGCGGCGCTCGGCCGCGCGGGGCCGCCCGCAGGAGGGGCGCCGCGCGGGCTGGTGCCGCGCGGGGCTGCGCCCTGGCAGGGTGTTCGTCGCACGGGCCGGTGCCGTGCGAAGAACTCCACCGCACGCTGTAGGGAGTCGTTGTAAGTTTCGGACTTCTAAGTCTCGATTTGCCTATGTTCCTTCAGGAGTGCGGGACGCTGTGGGCGACTGGAGCACAGACGCGGACTGGACGAACGCAGGACGACGCACACAAGGTGGGTACGTTCCCGGGGGTTTCGGGAATGGGGTTTAACTGTTAGAAATAGCATGTTGGGGCAAGGTGGAATTGTCAGTCTCCTTCTGTTTATGCACTAACCCTGTTATGTTATGTTATGATACTCAATGTCAATCTGAGGCTCAAATTTGCTACACGCACACCCGCGGTTTGGCCACCGCAAGGGTGTGCTTTTCCGGAAAAGTAGTACGTTTACCCGTGTACCCCACGCGGAGGTGGCGTTAGGAATGGGGGCCCCCATGGGTGGGGGGTGTGAGCGGTGACGTCGAGGCAGGTGCTCGGCGGCCGAGGCAGGTGCTCGGCGGTGGGCATCGGGGAAGGTGCCCGATGTTGCTTTGTGAGGCAGGTGCTCGGCGGTGGGCATCGGGGAAGGTGCCCGATGTCGTAATGATACAGGGTGTGGTTAAGGTGGAAGGTGCATGGGAGGGATAGTTGCTCCGGTGTTTGTGGTTTGCCTTATCTTTGTTTACTACGCTTATCATGCTATTTCTAGTCACTGACTTCCCACTTCGTGACAGGTTCGTCCAGGGGCGAGTGCTAGGGCGCCGGTGAGGACGTTAGGGTGCTGATCTGATTTATGGGTGACTTCAGATACAGTGACTCTTCTTTCCCTTTTCTTTTATTATTCATGGTAGCTAGTTGTGGATTGCGACACCCCCGTGGGGTCGATGTGGATGTTGCCCTTTTCTTTCCTTTCTTTTTGAATAATTGAATGAATACTACGTTCTCTCTTACTTGGCCGTTTTGAACGATGAAAAACAAAGAAAACCGTTTGCGAAAACTATTTTTAAAAAACGTGGGTGTCGTGTGGGCACCAAGCTTTATAAACCTTGTGGGATTTATGTGTTTACGAACTGTTTTCACAAACGAGGGCATCGTGTGGATGCCGCTTTCAAAACCTTGTGATTATTTATCCTTTCAAAACACCGGCCTCTATGCTCTAAGTGAATGCTAGAATGTCACGTGAATTGTTTGGTTGTATGTGTACGAGACCCCAACTGATGTGGTTAGAGATTGTATGTACTACGCCTTGTGAGACACTTTGTAGTTGAGACGCCGTGCATATACAAAGGGGCCTCTGCTCATTTGCAGAGCGAATTTGTGTATGCGGCGGGTCTGTGCACGCGCCGGGGAGTAATGTTTTACAAAAAAAAAATATATGGCTGAATCAGGGGCATCGGTGGCTCCTCTTCCGCGCGATTCGAACCCCCGGGGCGTGACATGGGAACATGTTACGATGGATTTTGTCACTGGGTTGCCGAGAGCACAGACGGGAGCGGATGCTATCAGGTTTGTCTCGCATTTCTGGAGGAGTTTACAGACAGCCTTGGGGACGCAGCTCCGATTTAGTACAGCATTCCACCCACAGACCGATGGACAGTCAGAGCGTACTATTCAGACCCTCGAGGATATGTTGAGAGCATGCATTCTGGACTTTGGAGGAGGATGGTACCGACACTTGGGATTAGTTGAGTTTGCGTACAACAATAGCTACCAAGCGAGCATTCAGATGGCTCCGTTTGAAGCGTTGTATGGACGCAAGTGTCGGTCACCCCTTTATTGGAGTGACGTGGGTGAGCAGAAGACTTTGGGTCCTGATCTACTGTTAGAGGCAGAGGAAAAGGTCAGATTGATACGACGACACCTAGAGACCGCCCAGAGTCGATAGAGGAGTTATGCTGATACTCGACGGCGAGACTTAGAGTTTCAGGTGGGTGACCATGTTTTTCTGAAAGTCTCGCCTTCGAAGGGGATTCGGAGATTTGGTATTCGTGGGAAACTGAGCCCTCGTTATATTGGGCCTTTTGAGGTGTTGGAGCGCTTAGGGCCAGTTGCCTACAGGCTTGCGCTTCCTCCCAGGCTTTCAGGTGTTCACAATGTGTTTCATGTATCGACGCTGAGGAGGTATGTTCATGACCCGTCCCATGTCATCGATTTCACCCCATTGGAGGTTGCTGAGGACCTGAGCTATGTTGAGCGGCCGTTGAGGATCTTGGACCGCGAGGTTAGGGAGTTGCGCAGTCGAGCCATCCCTTATGTGAAGATCCTCTGGAGCAGTCACGACGAGCGCGAGGCTACCTGGGAGTTGGAGTCAGCGATGATGGATGCTCACCCCCACTTGTTTGAGGCTCCAATCTGAGGTATGACTTTTGTTTCGAGGACGAAACTTTTTCTTGTAGGGGAGGATGTAGTGTACTGGGTTTTCCCTTTCGATTTTCCGATGAATCCACTGTGTAGAACACCTAGTGTTGGTGTGTCTGGCCCATGGTGCATCGAAGGGGTGCCACCGATGGACCTCGTGAGACTTTGATAGCGGAATTGGCCTTCGGCTGTAATTGCCGAATTTTAGAAAAGGTTTTGGGCCAATCTGAGGTTAGATTTGGATTCAGCGCGGAAAAAACGCTTGAAAACGGCTATTTGCTTGTTGAATTTGGAGTCCGGATGACCAAATGCGGGCTTCCGGAAGATTTGGGGGATTTTCGGTGCACGGGGGTGACACGTGGACCGGCCAGCGCCACGTGGCGCCCTTTTATTGGCAGGCCCACGCGGCTGGGTCCACGCAGTGGCGCGGCGGTGCATGGACCGCGGCGGGTGGACGCGTGGCGTGCCCTGGTAGGCGGGCGCACGCGGCACGGCTCACGGGAATTGCGGGTTGGCGGTGGACCGGGCGCATGACACGTGGCGGCTTCGGATTCGTCGGTCCACGTGGGCGCGGTCCACGGGTGCGCGGGGGAGGGCGCCTCGGTACTGTGCGCGCACGTGCGCGCACAGTGGCGCCAGGCGGGGCGGTCGGCCGCACTCGAGTGCGACACGTGTCGCCTCGAGATTGGCCGGCCGTACCTACCCCCATTGACTGCGGGGGGCCACGTGGCGTGTGCGGGCCGCGGGGATCCGCTGTCTCCTGTTGTGGGGCGACGTGGCAGCTTCTGGGGATTTCGGGCGCGTCGGACGGCACGCATGCAACCGGTTTCCGGGCGCAGTGCGCCCGAAACTTGCGCCCGGAAATCCGGTTTTCTTTGTGTTGGGCTGGGCCTTTAAATAGCTCCCCCATTCGCCCCTTTAGCTTTTTTGGGCTTCTTTTCACTGGGCTTCCTTCACGGCGATTCTTCCCCTCTCAGAGCTCAACCCTTTGGAGAAGTTTGAAGATTTTTGGAGGCACGCATCCCGAGGTTCACCATTTTACGGCGCGGCGCGACGCTTGTTCTCCGGCGATCCTCTTCGCCCCTTCTCAGTGTTTGGACTCCTCCGACCCACCCCGACCTCGGAATTCGCCGATTCTTGCGCCGTTGGACTCACGACAGGTAGGGCTTCAACTCTTGGGTTTTATGGTTCCTCGATTTCCGTGCTGATCTTGGAGTTTTCTTAGCACCCATTTGACCCTTTTTCTTCGCGGACTTTTGGGACAGCACCGCAGTGTTCTTGCCATATCTTTTCACTCGGGCGTCGGAACGAGACGATTCAAAAGGCAATTTTCATCTACGCTTCGCAAGGAGTCTCCTGGATTTTTCTCAGAATTTTCTGAATTTTACTCGAGGGTGAGAATCTCCTTTCTCTGTGGTTCCTTGTTACAGGAATTTAGTGCAGTTTGGGTTTGGGGTGTACCCCTTGTCGGATTTTTATCTCAGCGTAGGAAACTCCAAATTGGGCGTGCAGGTACTCGTTTCGACGGGCTCGTCGCAAGGATCGCGATAGTATTTTTCTTGGATTTTTCTGGGCATTATTCGCAGGTAAAAATTAGTGAATTGTGGACTGCTGGTTTGGGGGACAGATTCTGGAATTGTGGATGTTAAGCTTATGTATTTTTCCTTTGGGGTATTTTGTACAGATTGGTGGTGTGTTGGACTGATCTTGGACTTCGCCTTTGGGAATTTTGGAATAGCGCTCGAGGTGGGTGATGTTGAGAACCTCCTGCATATGAATGTATCTAGCATGCTTGCATTATATTAAGGTTCTTTTGCTAATACTCGCACTGTTAGCAAGCTACAAGTTAATGAGTGGTGTTTCCATGTTTAGATATGCAATTTAATTAGTTGGAATGAATGCTATAGCCATATCATATTGTGTGTTAAGGAAAGGTTTGGGCATGTGGTTAGAATGCATGTTGTGAAAGGGGTACTTGCTAGTTAATTGTGCATCTAAATTGTATCATGTATCGTATATCATGCCCTGTGTACATCGGAGGGTCCAAACATTTAATGTTGCATATGTTAGAATAATTAAAAAGAGGTTTATCAAGTTAATGACTTTTGCATGCTTGAATGGTCACCTAGATAGGCCACCTTTTTCTGCTACACTATCATGCTGGAATTGACTTAGGAGAAACCATGTTGCATTCTTTCTTCAGTCACTTAGACATAGGGGATATTATGCTCGGGTTAGAGCAGGGGCTGGGTTAGTGTAGTCAGATACTTGGGTTTCGGGGAGAGGGTTTTGGGCTTCCTTTGGGAGACGGTACTTTTCCTTATAGAGCGGAGTGCGCGATTTGCAGACTTGAGACCCTGGGACTCCTGTCCCATATCGGTGTTATGTGTAGGCTGGCATACCCGATTTGGCAGACATTGAGAACCCTACCCCTTATCGGTGCTATGCGTAGGCTGGCATACCCGATTTAGCAGACCTTGAGACTCCTGTCCCATACCGGTGTTATGCGTAGGCTGGCATACCCGATTTGGCAGACATTGAGACTCCTATTCCACACCGGTGTTATGCGTAGGCTGGCATACCCGATGTGGCTGGCTTCGATTCTCTGATGCATACATTTAGCTATCTTTAGCTGGGCAGGTAGAGGCATATTAGTGGTAGCTTTTATCAGGAGTCATACTCTTAGTTACCGCATCTATTCCTTTAGCCTCTGGTAGACCTAGTGGGCAGGTAGGAGTTCGTGTTGAGGTTTACCCACTAGGGGAGGCTACTGTCTTTATTGTAGTACTGACCCCCACTGTTTTTCCCTTTTCTTGTCCCCTTTGTTTTGCAGAGTCATCTGCCGGAGTTGCGGGGCCTTCCTACCAGGATCGAGGTAAGAGGATCGCCGACTAGATAGCTGCTACCCCGAGCTCGAGTTTTTGGTAGTTTTGTTGTATCCCCAGTACACTCAGACGGTTGTATTTTCCTTTTATTTTGGGTCTGGCTGCGGCCAGTTGGTTGTATATATTTCGTGAGCTGGGAGAGACACTTGTATATTTTTTTGTTGAGAGCTTACTGTACTTTCATTTCCAGCATTTGTCTGAGTTGTATTAGTTTTTAGTTCAGCTCTGTTTTATGCTCCTTTATTACGTGTTTTACATCTGAGCAGGTTATCAGCGCTTCGTGTACACGGAAAATTCCGTGTGCACGGCGGATCTGTGGACGGGCCCGGGTTCTGGTTTACACCCGGGGCGTGACAGATGACAAAGACCATATTCAAACTTAAGGAAGATTTGAAGCGATTCTCTTCAGGAAGGAGCAAGTTGGATAAATTGTTTGGTCTCGGTCAAACGAATCATTTGGGTCTTGGATACGCTCGAACCGGTGAGGAATCAATTTTTAGCAAAACAGTTTTTGTGTCCCAGTCGGTTGCTTCTCCTCCGACAAAGATCATCGCATCCAACGTTGACAAGCCTACCTCATTACGTTCAGGTTCAACGTTTACAAAGGTATGTTATCATTGTGGTTTTGGAGGGCACATTAGAGCAAATTGAAAGTATGGAGTCAAGCGGACAAATCAAGCAAAACTTGCAACAACTACCAACAAGTTCATCCACCGAAAATCTCATAAGAACCAATCAAAGGTGAAGAACTATGGTAGTACACCACTCGAGACGACATCGTCATGGAACTTAAAGAAAAGTGATCAACAAAACAAGGCGCGTTCACCAATGAGATCAACTTCACGATCATTGCCGACGCATTTCAAAACTCGTAAGGTTTGGGTGCGCAAAGGTGAAATCTTCCCTTGTCTTTAACTTTTCTGCGATTGAATGTGTTGTAACATATGTAAATCATTCATTCTTTTTTAAATGGGTTAGATAACAAAATAATTTATATGTAGTTCCTAATAAATTTTCTAAACATTGTAACCTAGTGTCAGTTGATAATGAAACATTTTGGCATGAAAGACTAGGTCACATGAACTTTAAGGAACTATCTAGAATATCTAACAAAGACATAGTTAGAGGTGTTCCTAAATTGAGTTTTAAAGAAAACCTTGTGTGTGGTGGTTGCCAAAAGGGAAAACAAACTACATCCACTCACAAGAATTTGAACCATATAGGAACAAAACGCCCATTAGAATTATTACATATGAATTTAATGGGGCCGACTCGTCAACCAAGCTTGGGAGGTAAATGGTATATTTTTCTTTTGGTTGATGATTTCTCTAGATATTCATGGGTAGCATTTTTAAAAGAGAAAGCAGATACTTTCGATTCTTTTCATGAGATTTGTCATCGTATTATGATTGAGAAGAATGAAAAGATCGTTCGTGTTCAGAGTGATAGAGGTGGAGAATTCATCAATTCAAAATTCATTGATTTTTGCACTTCAAATGGCATAAAACATGAATTTTCTGCACCTTATACACCGCAACAGAACGGTGTAGTCGAGCGCAAAAATAGAGTTGTACAAGAGATGACACGTGTTATGCTTCATAGCCGGGAACTCCCGTTACACTTTTGGGCTGAAGCAGTTAACATCGCTGTTTATGTGATCAAAAGAATTTATTTGCGCCCGGGTACTTTGAATACCCCCTATGAACTTTGATTCTGTAGAAAACCGAATGTAAAATATTTTCGGATCTTTGGGAGTCGTTGTTACATTTTACGTGATTGAGAAAATCTTGGAAAATTCGACTCTCGAAGTGATAAAGGAATTTTTATGGGTTATTCTACAAACAGTAGAGCATATTGGGTTTTTAACCTTGAATTTAAAACGATGATAGAATCTTTCAATGTTAAAGTAGATGAAGTTTTTTATTTTTCTTCTGATAAATCTACTCCTGATATGTCTATTAATGATGAATCTCCTGCTAATGATATTGCATCTTTGTATGATAATTTTTCTAAAAATTTTGATGCATCTCATGGTTCTTCTAGTTTATCTAATGTGCAGGAATCATCACAAATACACCCGAGTACTCCATTACCTCCAAGGATCATCCGGAATCAAACATCATTGGAGATCCTCAAGAAGGAGTTAGAACTCGGAGACAGATTGAATGTGGAGTCGCATGCTATGTCTCCATGGTTGAACCAAGGAACATTGATGAAGCACTTCAGGATGATTATTGGATTGAAGCAATGCAAGAAGAGCTCAATCAATTTGAAAGGAACAAAGTCTGGGAATTAACGAAGCCTCCTATGTTGAGTTATAACTATATGGATCTAAATAAGGGAAAAAATACCTAGAGGGGGGTGAATAGGTGTAAACAATAAACACTCACAAATCTTTGCGTAATAAAACCCAATGTGGAAATGAAAATAACACGCAAGATTTTACGTGGAAAAACTCCAAAACCAGGAGTAAAAAACCATGGGACCGATAACACGGTGAAATCAACTAAGATTAAACACGTACAAAGGTGATATATCGTACTCACACACGACTCATCCTTTTTCCATACGCTCCGAGTTGATCTTCTCCGCTCGCTCCGCAACGCGCCTCGAATCCACGATTTGCGTCCAACGCCGAATCCACGGCGTCCAACGTCGAATCCACGACGTCTGACCGAATCCACGGTCTCCACCAAGTAGTACATCTCGATCACACGAACGTACCTCGCTCCGAATCCACGAGAGCGGTAGCACCTTGAATCCACAAGGCCACGCGAATCCACGCGCCGATTTTGGGGAAAATCGTTGTTTTGTTGGTGGTGAAAATCCGCGGAATACTTAGATCAAAGATAGATCGGAAATGCCATCTAAGTATTCATTAATTTGATTCTACTCAAAATATGAATATGAAAACCTAGAATCAAGTTAATCAATATAGACGAAGAAACATAGAATAAATTTAGTTATTTCCTTTCTTCTCTATATGTGGATTTTTAAAGTTTTCTCCGTTAATTTTCCTCGTTCATTTACGGAATATAAAACTTATTGTGGATTACTCTAAACAATGAAATTAGGGTTTACTTATAGGTTAGAAACCATTGGAAGAGGATAAGAATCAAAAACTGACTGTAACAAACTTTTTCCCGCACGACGGTCCGGACTGGATTTGGCTTGATCCGGACTGTCGTTGTTTTTCAGAGAATTCCTGAAAATTCATGTTCGGGGTCCGGACTGAAGTATCCACGGTCCAGACTGTTCATGCGATTTCTGCAGAATCCACGTTCGGGGTCCGGACTGAACCAAGGGTGTTCCGGACTGGATTTGCGCATGAACCTACCTACGTTTGGGGTGCGGACTATAGTACCCTGATCCGGATCCTGAACATATAACAGTCCAGTTTCTTAATTTTTATGCAATTAAAAACCCATCCAAGTGTTTCTACACAATAAGTGTTACGACTTTTTGGTATTGGCACATTTCGTGAGTCATGTCAGTGTGTTGAGTCAGAGTCTTAAAGGGATCAAATTGTCAAATCAGTTTTCGAAGACTCTTTGAAGATTCAACATAAGCTCAAGATAACACTTAGGTATGGTTAATTAAACCATGGTGAATTAAGTTCATTTATAATCATTGGAATCAGGAAGTTATTGAAACTTGGTTTAGACTTGGGTTTAGGAACTTGGTTTTAACTAACAACTTGTTTTAAGTTTGGATTCCGGTACTTGGTTTGTTTTGGATAAAGTTTATCTTGAAAAATTAGTTTTTACATTGCGTACCGGAACCACACTTGAAGTTCCTCTAACCCGACAAAGAATTTTCTGTAAATTGCATTGAGTACCGGAACACGGACTCGCGTACCGGAACACAATAGAAAAATCTGTGTTTTGCACCATTGCGTACCGGAACGCGATATTTGGTACCAGTACACAATGCCCTATCGGGATAAATTTACTAAACCGACTTTTATCTTTTTCCAAGGGTTATAAATAGATACTTAGGGTTTCCCAACGAGGGTGACTAATACCGATCAATTCAGAAACACTCGAGAGAAACCCTAGAGGCTGGTTTTTACCGTTCTTCTCTTTCGCCTCTTTTAGGTCAATTCGAAGGTTCTTTCAAGAACATATCTTTTGTCGAATTGATCTAATCTTTGCTTAGACATTTCTTCTACGGTTCCTCAATGAGAATCTAAGCAAAGGATCACCATCGAAGTCAATATTCTTATCTCGACTGAGTTTGCGTCGTGGATTCGACGTGGCATCGTAGATTCGGTGTGCTAAAGGCGTTTCGTGGATTCGAAACGTGTGCTCATGGATTCGAGTGGCGTTCGTGGATTCGAACGTGTGCAGTGGGCGTGCAAAATCGGTGGAGCGCGAGGTCCAAGAAATTGAAGGAGGGGTTAAATCCGTGGAGACGGTAATCACCTTGTTATTCTTCTTTTCTTAGGGATTGTTATTGCGTGGATATCCAACCGGTCAGCGCAAGGTCCGAAGAAGCTGAAGGAGGGGTTGAGTCCGTGGAGTCGGTAATCACCTTGTTATTCTTCTATTCTTAGTGGATTGTTATTGCGTGTTGGTCCCGTGGTTTTTCTCCTGGATTGGAGTTTCCACGTAAATCTCGGTGTGCTGTTTTTATTTTCCGCATTGGTTTTTATTTTGCACTGAGATTGAGTTTTTAAGTATTACACCTATTCACCCCCCCTCTAGTTGTTTGATAGTACCTATTTAGATCCTTGTGGATCCTTTAAAAACATACAATAAGAAGTATTCGGATCACCAAGATTGTTTAGTTAAACGTACCTGACCCTTTTGAATTTTTCTTTCTTGAGATTGAGGTATATGATCAAAACATCTTCATCTTCAATCTTCAAGAGTTAACCACATCACGAAATACGCCAAAACAAATTCCTTAACAATCTCCCCCTTTGGCGGTTTCGTGACAAAAGAAAAATCCACTAAAAGAAAATTCAAAAAGATAAATTTTGTTGCTATCACCATACAACAAAAATTTACAATAGAGATCCAAATACATGAGATAAACTCCTAAAATAGACTCTAGACTTAGACGACTGTACTTTCTGCAAAAAGAAGTAATTCTTGACAAAAGAAATCGTTAGATACCTCAAGAATTTAACAATAAAAAACCAACAAAGATATGAAGTTTATTCTCACCATGACATTTATAAAAGCAGATATGTATTAGAATACCAATCAGAGATAGACATATCTTCTAAGCAATAAATTCCAACTGTCATACGAATGTTAGTAATCAAACAACTTGTTAGTAATATTACATGCACAAATAGTTAGTCAAATAGTTAGCTGAGGCATGCAGTCATTCACAATATGAACCAAAGTTGTTGTCATACTTACCTTCTGCCAAGTTTTAAGTTGTCCAAAGTTCTCACAAACCATCATATCTCTCTTCCCCTTTTTGTCACTAAAATTAGCCAAAAAATTATACAAATTAAGGGAGTTAAAAGTTCAAAACCAAAAGAAATATAAGAACTAAAACTAAAACCTGCAAAACAAAAAGATTAGAACAACAAAGAAAAATCAGTCTGAATCCTCAGAGCTGCTGCAGCCAAGTTTTTGAAATATTTTCTTAACTAGCTTGGCTAATGATTTCTGCTTTTTCTTTAATTCTCCAATGTCGGCTGTCATCTTGACGAATTCGGAAGACATTCGTTCTTGCTCAGACGAGAGCCGTTGTTGTTCTCTATATATTGAAGTAACAGAGGCATCATCCTCTGAGGTTGAAGCTGCTGCTGGTGGTGCTGAAGCTGTTGCTGCTGTTGTTGCTGTTGCTGCTGGTGTTGAAGGTCTCTTTCTGCGAGGAGGTGTTGGAGGCTCATCCTGTCTTGTCGAGAGGGACTTCACAATAGTTGTATCGTTAATTGTTCCCAAACTGTGTGTATATGAGCTCGCACTAGGGTCGATCTTGAACTTGCGAAAGATGCGCATTATGATCATTGGGAATGGAAGTCGCTCAGTAGGATGGGCATTTTCCACATACCTCGCCATCCTCGACCAAATCAGATAGGGAATGTTGAAGTTGGATCCCAAGGCTGCTGTGGGGTTTCCAAGAACTTAAAGAAATAACATTCTATCCCATCTAAGAACTTTTGTTTGCATGTTGGGTAGGATGTTGTAGCAAACAATAAAGTTCAAGTACCGGTACTCAGGTCGAATTTCCGCGTGTGAAACCGCGAAGGAAATTTGGGATATTCTCAAAATTACACATGAGGGTACTAATCTTGTAAAAATTCAAAAGCTCCAGATGCTTACAAGTCAATTTGACTCTATTCATATGGAAGAGCATGAATTGTTTACAGATTATTACACTAGACTTCAAGATGTAATTAATACATGTGCTAATTTAGGAGAAAAGATCCCGGAGTCGAAAATTGTAAGAAAGATACTTCGGACTCTTCCGGAACGGTTTAGGGCAAAGGTTACCGCCATTGAAACCGTTAGTCATCCGGATGAGATGAGTGTAGAGGAATTAGTAGGTGCTTTGCAAACTTATGAAATGACTTTTCCTACTAATCAAGTTTCTTCCAAGTCTTCTTCTAAGCTTACAGGTATTGCATTCAAATCCACAAAGGAAGAAGATAGCGAATCAAGTTCTGACGATGAAATCTCTTTTGCCGATTTTGAAGAACAATTGGCGCGGATCACAAAGAAATTTCGTCGGAAATTTTGGAAGAATCGAACCGATGGATCTTCATCCACGAAACCATCTAAAGGATCATCGGGTTTTAAATCCTCTTACCTCAAAGGCGTTGCAAAACCTCATAAAGAAAAAGAAAAAGATGATTTCGAAGGGGAAATCCAATGCTATCGATGCAAAGGCTACGACCATTTTTCAACGGATTGTCCTTCTCCGAAATCATATAAAAAGAAGGCTTTGCAAGCGAAAACTTGGGACGATTCTACTTCTAATGAATCGACCTCAAGTAAAGAGGAAAAAATCGTTGCTTCTCATGCCTCTCATTTTCCCTCTTCTAATAATTGTTTATCATCATTAGTCACTAACTCTACTCCTTTGATTTTGTATGAAACATCAACAACCGGCGGAGAGTCATCAAGTGAGGGGGAGTCGGACGAGGAAGAACTCGTTGAGGCATATCAACAACTTCTTGCGGAATCTAAGAAGATGGCCAAACATATCAAGAAGTTGAGAAAGCAACGACTTGAAGATCAAGACAAGAATCATGCTTTAAAGATAAAACTTCATGATCTCGAGGAGGAACGAGAACGTTTATTGGAAAACAATAAAATCCTCCAAGAAGAGCGAAACCAATCGGAGACAAACGCTAAATCATATATGGACAAGATTGGTTTTCTAGAAAAACAGTTTGAGGATATTCATGTCACCAATCAAGCTTTGACCAAGCAAGTTCATCAACTTAAATCCGACATACAAAGGTTTTCAACCGGTTCCAAGAAATTTGATTGTATGTCCGGATTAGGTCAAACAAGCAAGGTTGGTTTGGGATTTAAGAAGGATCAAACTGTGCATGCTTCAAGTTCCACATTCAAATTGAGAGGAAGAACGTGTCACCTTTGTGGACTTGAAGGACATTTGGTGAAGAATTGCCCGAAAAAGAGAAAGAAAAATCCTTTGGCAACTTCATCTACGGGGCGGACTCAACGGACTCAAGATACATCAAGTCAAAGGAGTTCACTCAACCCACCAAAGGTCCGAGCTACCACATCAATCATACAAGTGGATCATTGCGAGGCAAAGACCTAAGGTGGATCAACAGTCAAAGCGGACAACCCCCGGCCACAACGAATCAAGACAACCCAAAATCCAGCGATTTTGGATTCGGAAAGGTGATATCTTTCCTTGTCTTAAGTTCTAATTAGCTTATGACTGTATGTAATGCTTTGATTGGTTTTCCCTTTATATTTTTCTTAATCTTTGCATTACATGTGTTTTCAATGCTCTTAGTTTTATGTTTTGATCTTTAACAAAAGGTTTTTAATGAACAAGTGCATTGAATAAAAAGGGGCTTCACGGTTATTCACTCCAAATTAATTTTATATGGATTATCAACTTTACTCCATAATCATAATCTTGAAGATACTTCATTATAGGAGTTTTTGATATTATAAGCATCAAATTTTAGAAATCATGTGTGATCTTTAGATGCTTAATCTATCTCGGTTGTGTGAATTCATTGTGATAAATGTGAGACAACCGATAGACTAAAATTTGGGATTTAATTCTTTCACGTAAGAGATTGCCTTCTTACAAGGGTAAATAATTGAATTATGAAAGATGTGGAAAGAGTTACATCCGAAAGGAGTGTGAAAACTACCACCACATGCTTGAAAGAGCTGCCACCCCGGTCGTCCGGTTTGTGTGTGAAGCTACCACATGTTATGGATGCTTGATAGTATTTTATGAGAAAATCTTTAGTTGAAGCATTTGGAGATTTATATGCAAAGCTCTTATTTTTTTTTTTTTGAACAATCTCCTGGTTGGTATAAGGTGGGATAGTTGAACGATGCTCAAAGAGCCACCCTTAGGTATTTTAGTGCTTATCTCAATTTGAAAGGGTAGAATTCAAGATTGATGTCGTTTGGAAATCTCCGTAAGTCATCTTTGTAAATCCGTTACATCTTGATAGACTTTGGATCTCAAGATTATTTTTGATGACTTGTGTTTGATGAATATAACATGAAAAACGGTTTATAATGTTTTACCTTTATTTTTCATGAGTTTGGAGTAAATCTTTTTAATTTTTATAATTAATTGGATTGAATGACATCTATGTGAATTCATTATTTTTCAAAGCACTTAAATGGATTTCTTGATTGTATGCAAATCGGTATTTGAAAAGATTTCAAAATTTGGATTTGTTTCAAGAAATTTTTGCTATTTGGCTCTGTTGTTCCGGTACCTGCTTTTTAGTACCTGAAAATCCAATCCGGATTAGAAAATCCAATCCGGATCCCGAATGTGAAGTTTTCTGGTTTTTCACTTGCGTACCGGTACTACATTTTTAGTACCGGAACTACATTGCGGATCCGGATCCCCCTGCCTGTCAATCCGGATCCCGAACGATGGTTTTTCGGTTTTTACACTGCGTACCGGTACGCGACTTCTGGTACCGGTACGCGATCTGGGATTCCTTATATTCCGAGACTACAATGTTTTTATTTCATCTCTCCTACTTCAAAACCCTCCCTCTCTCTCTCTAAAACATCTCTAAGGGGTTTTTCATCAAGATCAAGTGATTTGTTGCTTTGATTTGTAAGTTTCTTCATTAATCTTGCTTACTTTTGTTTCAAAACCCTAGTTTTTAGGTTTTGATGTTTTATTTTGGGATTTTTGAGTTGATCCTTACTCCAAATGAAATCTCTTGCTTAAATCACTCTTAATTCATGTTTAGAACATATTTGGTTGCTTTCTATCTAATTAGATTCATGTTTCCATGCTTATTTGATTGAATCTAACATTTTCATGTGTTCTTGACATAGAAAAAATTGAGAATTAGGGCTTTTAATGCAAATGAATTTTAAATGATGAATCATCAATTATGACATGTTTAGAATGTTTCTTAGACATGTTTAAGCTGTCACGCCCCGGGTGTAAACCAGAACCCGGGCCCGTCTACAGATCCGCCGTATACACAGAATTTCCCGTGTATACGAAGCGCTGGTAACCTGCTCAAGTATGGATGATATAATAAAAGAGCATAAACAGAGCTAAACAGTAACTAATACATCTCAGATAAAGCAGAAAAGCAAGGTGCAGAAAGTAACTCTCAATAATACATAAGTCTCTCCCAGCTCACTAATCAAATACAACCAGCTGGCCGAAGCCAGACCCAAAAAGAAATGAATAGTAGAGTATCTGAGAGTATCGGGGTACATCTAATAATAGAACTGGTGCCTGGGTGGACCGCTACCTAGTCCGCGATTCTCTTACCTCGGTCCGCAGTGGAGGGTCCTGCAACAGCCGCAGACGACTCTGCAAAACAAAGGGGAATAGAAGAAGAAAAGCAGTGGGGAGTGAGAACTACTATAAAACAGTAGCCTCCTCCTAGTGGGTAGACCTCAACACAAATGTGCCCACTAGGACTATAAGAGGCAGAAAAGATGAACAGAGGTGGTAAGCTGTAATTAAAACTGCTGATGATGAATAGAGCTACCACTACATGCCTCTAATGAGCTAACTGATAGATTAGCTATATGTATGCATCAGAATGTCAACGCCTGCCTGTCTAGGCCCAATCGATACACCAGTAAGCACTGGTACTGCCTGCTCTGCCTGCCAAATCGGGTATGCCAGCCTACGCATAACACCGATAGGAAAAGGGAGTCTCGAAGACTCGAAGCCTGTAAAAACGCACACTGCGGAGTGGCACTCGAGGGGAGCGACCCACACGAGTATAATGCCTGGGTAACAAGTACCAAATCAGCAGGACTGGATCATGACTCTGATCACGGTGGAAAACCCATCCACTAAAAGAAATCCAAATCCTCTATCCCAATCTGATGCAATAACTACTGTCCGGTCAACCGCCAAAGATCCGCGGTTGCCGCAATGCCCGGCCCTCACAGCCTGCCTGTCCCAAAGCCCACAACTGTCTGACTACACTATCCCAGTCCCTGCTCGAACCCGAGCGCACTATCCCCCGAATATAAATAAAAGAAGAGAAAAGCATGGTTTCTCCTAAGTCAATTCCAGCATGATAGTGTAGCAGAAAAAGGTGGCCTAACTAGATGTCCATTTAAGCATGCAAAGTCCTTTATATAAAAACAGGGTTTAAATATTATTATCCTTCCCAATAGAGAGGTATGCCACTAGTTAACTTTCATTTGCTAAGTTATCTCATATCCATTTATCACATAAGCATAAGAGGTCCCAAAGTGTACGAGTAAGATAGTCCTTTATAGCAAAACTCCCCCCCCCCGTGAGGTTTAAACGACATATTAATATAAGAATCATCCATTCATTAATACTTAGTCCATTTTAAGATGTAGCCCAAGCAATAAGTCCAATTCTCAACCAAGATGCCATTTTAACTTATTCCGGTTCATTTAGCAACATAACAGTGAAGCACTCCAATAGGCCTAGTGGGGACATCATAAGTAGGAGGTAAACAACGGTACCCACCTCGAGCGCTAAATCCGGTCCTCAAAGGCTAAGTCCGCGCTCGCTCCGGAAAAACCCCGCAACACTGTGCCAAAGATCCCAAAGAACACACACAAATTACAATTCAAGTTTAACCCAAAATCTGTCTCCCAAATTCAGATTTACTGTTCAGCCATTTTTACCTGTGACACGTGCCCACAAAATTCCCAGAAAATATACACTGCGATCTACGCGACGATCCGGTCGAAACAAGTACCTGCACGTTTTCCCACGATTTTTCTGTGCTGAGAACGAAAATCGACAAGAGGACCACCTCAAACAATACATTCATCCCAAAACAGCGATATAAAATTCTGTAAAAAGGGATTCCTCACCTTCAGGGAAATTCCACAAAAATCCACGAAAATTCCAGGAGATTCCTCGTGACGCGTAGATGCAAATCCCCTTTTGAATCGCCCTGTTTCGATGCTCGAGCGCGAAGTTATCGCCAAAACGAGATGGTGCTGTCCCAAAACTCCGCGACGGAAAAAGGGTCAGAAAGAAGCCACAGAATCACCATCAAAACCTCTGAATCAAGAGAAACTCATAAAAGAGAAAGTGAAGCCCTACCTGTCAAGAATCCGACGGCGCAAAAATCGTAAAAACAGGATGTCGGGGTGAGCCGGGGAAGCTAGAACACCGAAATGCGACGAATCTGGTAGCCGTAGAACGATCGTCGCGCCGCGCCGGATAAATGCAAACCTTGGGATCCGAGCCTTCAAAATTCTTGAGATTTCTACAGTGGATGGAGGATTGGGAGAGGAAGAAATGTCTAAGAGGGGGCTCGGAGTGGTTCCAAACAGAAAGGGAGAAATCGGGCTCCCAATGCCCTAAAAGAATCAAGAAGGAGAAAAAACAAACCCGCGTTATTGGATTCGGGCCGCGTTTGGGCCCGGATCCGCCAGGGCGGGTCGGACGCGTTCCGTCCGACCGGGCGGAACCAACCAGCACGCGACGCGCGTCCCCCACAGGAGATCGGCGCGCATCCCGCACAGCGAACAGCCGTGCGGGGCGCGCCAGCGGCCGACGCGCGTCCCGACCGCGCGGTCAGCCCCGCAGGCGCTCGCCAATGGCGAGGCGACGCGCGTCCCACGCACTGTGCGGTCAGGCGCGGGGGCAGGCGTTGTCCCCTGCGCCGAGTCCCATGAGCCCGCCAGTAGCCATGCGCCACGTGTCGGTGCGCCGGGTCCGTGCACCCCGTCGAGCCGTTCCATGCACCGGGCGCCGCGGGCCGGCCAATGAGGGCCCGCCACGTGGCATCCGGCGGTCCACGGCCCTCCCCCATGCACCAGGAGACACTAGAAACTTCCGGGAGTCCGTTTTTGGGCATCCGGACTCCAAATCCGGCAAATAAATAGCCGTTTTCAAGCGTTTTTTCCGCGCTGAATCCAAATACGCCATCCGTTTGGCCTAGAAACTTTTCTAAAATTCGGCAAACCCCGCCGAAGGCCAAACTAACAATAAACACTGCCACGGACCCACCTGTGCTGTCCCTTTGACACACTGTGGATCAAACACCATCATTAGGTGTTTCACACTTGGATTCACGGGAAAACAGTGCATGGAAACCTGGATCATCACATCCTCCCCTACTAAAAGAAAGTTTCGTCCTCGAAACTAAAATCATACCTCAAGTCGGGGCCTCAAACAATTGGGGGTGGGCATCCAACATCGCTGACTCCAGCTCCCACGTAGCTTCGCGCTCGCCCTGGTTGCTCCACAGAACCTTCACATAAGGGATGGCCCGGCTGCGCAGCTCTCTAACCTCGCGGTCCAAAATCCGCAGTGGCCGCTCGACATAGCTCAAGTCCTCCGCAACCTCCAGTGGGACGAAATCAATGATGTGCGACGGGTCATGAACATATCTCCTCAGGGTGGATACATGAAACACGTCGTGAACACTAGCCAATCTGGGAGGAAGTGCAAGCCGGTAGGCAACTGGCCCGATGCGCTCCAATACCTCAAAAGGTCCGATATAACGAGGGCTCAGTTTTCCACGAATCCCAAATCTCCGAATCCCTTTCGACGGCGAGACTTTCAAAAAGACATGATCGCCCACCTGAAACTCCAAGTCTCGTCGTCGGGTGTCAGCATAACTCTTCCGCCGGCTCTGAGCTGTCTCCAGATGTCGTCGAATCAGTCTGACCTTCTCCTCTGCCTCCAATAGTAGATCAGGACCCAAGGTCTTCTTCTCGCCCACATCACTCCAATATAGGGGTGACCGACACTTGCGCCCATACAACGCTTCAAACGGGGCCATCTGGATGCTCGCTTGATAGCTGTTGTTGTACGCAAACTCGACCAATCCCAGATGTCGGTGCCACCCGCCCCCAAAGTCCAGAACGCATGCTCGTAGCATATCCTCGAGAGTCTGAATGGTGCGCTCTGACTGTCCGTCCGTCTGTGGGTGAAAAGCTGTGCTGAAGTGAAGCCGTGTCCCTAGGGCCGTCTGTAAACTCCTCCAAAAGTGCGAGACAACCTCGAGTCCCTATCCGACACGATGGAAATGGGTATCCCGTGCAATCTGACCACCTCGGCCAAGTACACCTGTGCCAGTCGATCCAATGGCCAAGTCATCTGAACTGGTATAAAGTGAGCGGATTTGGTGAGTCTGTCCACGACCACCCAGATCGCATCCGCTCCAGCCTGAGCTCTCGGCAATCCCGTGACAAAATCCATAGTGATATGATCCCACTTCCATTCAGGGATCGGGAGGCTCTGCAACTTGCCAGCAGGTACACGATGCTCAGCCTTTACTTGCTGACAAGTTAAGCAGTGCGCCACAAATCTGCCAATATCTCTTTTCATGCCGCTCCACCAGAACTGTGCCTTGAGGTCCTTATACATCTTAGTCCCACCAGGATGGATGGTATAAGGTGTATAATGAGCCTCCCGCAAGATCTGCTCTCGAGTCTCCGAGTCCATAGGCACGCAAGCTCGGTCCCTGTACCGTAGTACTCCCGAAGCATCAACTGAGAAATCCCCTGCCTCTCCAGCCGGAATCTGCTCTCGAATCCTCATCAGATGGGGGTCCTCACTCTGTTTCTCCCGAATCCTGTCCAACAGAGTGGGCTGCACGACCAAGGACAATAGTCTAGCAGAAACCCCGGGGACACCACCTCAAGCTCTAACCGCCTCATCTGCTCCAATAATGGCGCCTGATCGGTGATCATCATAGATAAGCTCTGCACTGCTCTCCTGCTCAGGGCATCAGCGACCACGTTTGCCTTGCCAGGATGGTAAAGTATGTCCACATCGTAATCCTTTAACGCTCCAACCATCTGCGCTGCCTCAGATTGAGCTCCTTCTGCGTGAACAGATACTTCAGGCTCTTGTGGTCGGTGTAAATCTCGCAGTGTTCCCCATACAGATAAGTGGCGCCACAACTTCAGTGCGAAAGATCACAGCCGCTAGCTCCAAGTCATGGGTAGGGTAATTTTTCTCATAATCCTTGAGTTGTCGCGAAGCATAAGCGATTACCTTACCCTCCTGCATCAGCACGCACCCGAGTCCACTATGCGATGCGTCACTGTAGATCACGTATCCTTTCCCCATAACAGGAGGAAAGGATAGGAGCTGACATCAATCTGGTCTTCAGTTCCTCGAAGCTCTCTGGCAATCCTCACTCCAGATGAACTTAATTCCTTTGCGCGTCAGACGAGTGAGGGGTGCCGGAAAGTTTCGCAAAACCTTCACCAAAACCGACGGTAATAACCTGCCAAGCCCATAAAACTGGCGAACCTCTGCTACCGTCGTCGGTCGGGGCCAATCCCGGATCGCCTCAATCTTCGCCGGGTCTACCGCCACTCCCGCGGCTGAAATCACATGGCCCAAAAAGGCAACCTCTCGAAGCCAAAACTCGCACTTAGACAACTTGGCATACAACTTCTTCTCCCTCAGAAGTTGCAGCACTATCCTCAGATGCTCCTCGTGCTCCACATCGCTCCGAGAGTAAATCAGGATGTCATCGATGAACACTACCACAAACCGGTCCAGATAAGGTCGAAAGACCCTGTTCATCAAATCCATAAATGCGGCAGGGGCATTAGTCAATCCAAAAGGCATGACGGTGAACTCGTAATGCCCGTACCGAGTCCTGAATGCTGTCTTAGGAACATCCTCGGTCTTCACCTTCAGTTGGTGGTAACCAGACTGTAAATCAATCTTAGAGAAGACACAAGACCCTTGCAGCTGATCAAATAAGTCGTCGATGCGCGGCAAAGGGTACTTGTTCTTGATGGTCACTTTATTCAGCTCTCGGTAATCCACACAAAGACGAAGTGAACCATCCTTCTTCTTCACGAACAGCACCGGTGCTCCCCAAGGTGATACACTCGGCCTCACAAAACCCTTATCCAATAAATCCTGGAGTTGCGCCTTCAACTCCCGCAGCTCCGCCGGTGCCATTCGGTAAGGGGCCTTAGAGATTGGCGCAGTTCCTGGGACTACGTCAATCAAAAACTCGATCTCCCTATCCGGCGGCATACAAGTCAGCTCTGGTGGGAAAACATCCGGGAACTCGTGGATTATAGGGATATCCGCGAGTCCCGGTGCCGCCGCAGGCCCCTCAACCACACTGGCCAAAAAGGCCACGCATCCGCTGCGCATCATCTGCCTCGCACGAGAAGTCGAAACTATCGCGGCGAAGAAGGTACTCTGGCATCCTCTGTACACAATCACCTCCTGGCCTGGCTCGCTAAAAGTCACCGTCCTCGCGGCACAATCAATAGTCGCATAATAGCGAGTCAGCCAGTCCATCCCAAGTACCATATCAAAGTCTCGCAGCTGACTCAGGACCATCAGGTCCGCTGGCAAGATCCACGACTCGATCTGTACAGGGCAAGACCAACAACACTCCTCTACAAGTAAAGTATGCTCGGGAACCCGTACCTCTAACGCACAGTGGCAACCGACCTAATCTATCTCAGAGATGAGCAATGCTCTACTGATGAAAGAATTGATGCCCCCCGGTATCAAATAGGTGCGAGCTCTACCTGCCAAAAGTAAACCGATACCTCCACCCACGTGGTCGGCTGCCAGGGAGTCCGCAACCTGGGCGGCATAACCCCGCCCGCTCTGTGCCGTGGTCGGTGATCTCCGGGTGAAGAAGGGGCCCTGCCTCTGGCCGGAGCATAGGACGCGCTGCTTGGGCGCCCGTGGGGCGATGCCGAGGAAGGAGCCTTTGCTGGCGCATAAGGCAATTAATCTCTCGAACGTGGCCCGACTGTCCGCACCGGTACAGCGGCCCAAACCTCTGGTCACAAGTATCAGAGAGTGCTGTCCTGGCAAGAAAATGCACAGGCTGGGTCTGGGGCGGCCTCCCCTTGCTTCTGCTCGCCTCTGCCGCTGAGATCCCTTGTGCCGGGACTGCGACCTCTGCTGCTGAGAATGCTGCTGCTTTCGTGAGTGCTGCTGCTGGTGCTGTGGGGGCCTCTAGAGGCCACCATGCCCCTCGCCGCTCCGACGCCCGCGTGCCTGAGAACTGAGGCGGCGGGGTCGGGTCGGCCTCCAGGAGCTGGCCTGTCCCCCATCATCCTGCGCTGGCCGCTTCCTGTCCATCCCTAGCGGCCAGGCCCCCAGTCTGGCAACAACGTGGTCTCCTCTCGCGATCCACTGGCATGCTCGGCCGCCTCCTCCAGGGTCTGTAATCTCTGTGCATGCACCAAGGTATAGAGCCCGGGCGCAGCCCGACTCGAAGAGCGCCCCGATGTGGTCCATCCCTCGCGACGTAGGGAACGCAGCTGAGCAGTCGCGAAAACTCCTGAAAGTCTCCCCCCTGTCAGACCGGTCGCCCTGCTGGAGATTCTATCAGGTCATTTCCTCTACCGTTTTCTTCACCGGGTGGAAAAAGTAAGGGCCAGGACCTCCCTTGGACTCGCTGCCCAAGGGTAGCTGCCGGTTGATCTGAAACCTCAGGGCTCCACCCGCCGCCACCACTGTGTCAGAATCTCCATCCAGACAATGCCAGCACATGTGTACCCCGGTACTTCTGTCTCTCTGAAGATTCTCGAACATCAACTTCGCCCTTGCTGAAAGCCCCGCCAACCATCCCAAGGTGATGCTTTCCGCCCCAGAATCTAGCGGTCCCCGCTTGCAGAAATGGGTGAGTTTATCAGTAAACTCCCTGCTCCTCCTCGGGAGCCCAAGTCGATCGCTCACGTGGCCCCGCTTCTCGGGTAGATGGTTGCGTAGGCACAATCGTATAAGCCGGTGGTACAACATGTGGTGCGTGGGCCTCAGTAGTAGTAGGGGGAGGGGCCCCAACCTGAGCAAGCAGCTGCTCAAACCTCTGCTCCTCCCGGCGGTGACCCCTCCGCCACTGGTCCCCATGGCCCTCAACTTCAGCAATCTCTGCATGTCGGACTGCGCCGTCCCCTCCGGGTGTAGGGGTACCCCGGGTAAATCCGCCGCCTGGGAGGCATCCTGTCACACACGAAACCACGAATCGAACCGGAAACCACACACGACTCCAAATCTAGCGAAAGTTCAAAAGGCTCCTCCTCTTTCTGTAACCTTATGTTTTCTGCAG
>JAQNDB010001501.1:0-49043 GCA_029204045.2 Tillandsia leiboldiana
CACCCCACCTGAAACTCTAAGTCTCCAACCGCGAGTAATCCCAGCATCACTCCTCTGTCAACTCGTGTGGTGTGTGCTAGAGTTATTAATCCCAAAGGATCTAAATAGGTACTATCAAACAACTAGAGGGGGGTGAATGAGGTGTAAATACTTAAAAACTCAATCTCAGTGCAAAATAAAAACAATGCGGAAAATAAAAAACAGCACACCGAGATTTACGGGAAACTCCACCAGGAGAAAAACCACGGGACCAACACGCAATAACATCCACTAAGAATAGAAGAATAACAAGGTGATTACCGACTCCACGGACTCAACCCCTCCTTCAGCTTCTTCGGACCTTGCGCTGACCGGGTGTGGATATCCACGCAATAACAATCCCTAAGAAAAGAAGAATAACAAGGTGATTACCGTCTCCACGGATTTAACCCCTCCTTCAATTTCTTGGACCTCGCGCTCCAACGATTTTGCACGTCCACTGCACACGTTCGAATCCACGAACGCCACTCGAATCCACGAGCACACGTTTCGAATCCACGAAACGCCTTTAGCACACCGAATCCACGATGCCACGTCGAATCCACGACGCAAACTCAGTCGATAAGAATATTGACTTCGATGGTGATCCTTTGCTTAGATTATCATGAGGAACCGTAGAAGAAATCTCTAAGCAAAGATTAGATCATTCGACAAAAGATATGTTCTTGGAAGAACCGTCGAATTGACCTAAAAGAGGCTATAAAGAAGATCGATAAAACCTAGCCTCTAGGGTTGCTCTCAAGAGTTTTATAAAATGATCGGCCGTAGCTCCCACGTTTTTGAGAAACCCTAAGTGTCTATTTATAGTTTAGAAACCTTTGGAAAGAGATAAGAATCAAAAACATACCTTATCTGGAAATTTTCAGGACGGCGATCCGGATCGGATTTACTGCGATCCGGATCGTCGTAACGAGATTGACGATTCCAGAAAACCAGGGTTCGGGATCCGGATTGCAAGGTCCGATCCGGATCGTTCATGCAATTCAGCAAAGTCCCATGTTCGGGATCCGGATCAAATGGCCTAGGATCCGGATTGAAATTGCCAATGAACAAGTACCCTTCGGGATCCGGATTGCAAGGTCTGATCCGGATCCTGAACATGTCCCATGTCCAGTTTTTGATTTTTATGCAATTAAAAAATCTTTCAAGTGTTTCTACACTATAAGAAAGTATTCGGATCACCACAATTATTTAGTTAACATACCTGATCCTCTTGAATACTTTCTTCTTGAGATTGATGTAACTGATCCACAATTCTTCAACTTCAATCTTCAAGACTCAAGACACTGAGTGTCAACTTGAGCTCTTGTGAATCTTCTCTAAGTCTTTGATTGCTGATTGACAATTTGATCCCTTTAAGACTCCGACTCAACTCACTGACTTGACTCACGAAATATGCCAACACCAAAATGCCGTAACAGGGCGGTCTCGAGATGTCGTCGTATCAATCTGACCTTTTCCTCTGCCTCTAAAGTAGATCAGGACCCAAAGTCTTCTTCTCACCACGTCACTCGAATACAGGGGTGACCGACACTTGCGTCCATACCACGCTTCAAACGGAGCCATCTGATGCTCGCTTGATAGCTATTGTTTTACGCAAACTCAACTAATCCCAAGTGTCGGTACAATCCTCCTCCGAAGTCCAGAACGCATGCTCTCAACAATCCTCGAGGTCTGAATAGTGCGCTCTGACTGCCCATCGTAAGTGGGTGGAATGCTGTACTGAACTGAGCTGCGTCCCCAAGGCTGTCTGTAAACTCCTCCAGAAATGCGAGACAAACCTCGGGTCTCTATCTGATACGATGGAAACGGGTACCCCGTGCAATCTAACCACCTCAGCCAAGTACACCTGTGCGAGTCGCTCCATCGGCCAAGTCATCTGAACCGGCAAAAAGTGAGCGGACTTGGTAAGCCTGTCCACGACTACCCAGATAGCATCCGCTTCCCGTCTATGCTCTCGGCAAACTAGTGACAAAATACATCGTAACATGTTCCCATTTCCATTCTGGGATTGGGAGACTCTGCAACTTGCCAGCAGGTACACGATGCTCAGCCTTTACTTGCTGACAAGTTAGACAGTGTGCTACAAACCTCCCAATGTCCTCTTTTCATCCCATTCCACCAAACTGTGCCTTAAGATCCCTATACACTCTTAGTCCCACCAGGATAGATGTATAAGGTGTATAGTGGGCCCTCCCTCAAGATCTGCTCTCGGATCTCTGCATCCATAGGCACACCACGCGCGGTCCCTGTACCGCAGTACTCCCGCAGCATCAACTGAAAAAGTCCCCTATCAAACCAGTCTGCATCTGCTCTCGAATCCTCATCAGGTGGGGGTCCTCACTCTGTCTCTCCCGAATCCTGTCCAACAGAGTGGGATGCACGACTAGAGACATAAGTCTAGCAGATACCCCAGGGGACACAACCTCGAGCTCTAACCGCCTCATCTGCTCAAGTAATGGCGCCTGATCGGTGATCATCAAGATAGACTCTGTACTGCTCTCCTGCTCAGGGCATCAGCAACCACGTTGGCCTTGCAGGATGGTATAATATGTCTACATCATAATTTTTCAACAATTCCAACCATCTGCGCTGCCTCAAGTTGAGCTCCTTCTGTCGTGAACAGGTATTTCAAGCTCTTGTGGTCGGTGTAAACCTCGCAGTGCTCCCCATACAGGTAGTGGCGCCACAACTTTAGTGCAAAATTCACTGCAGCTAGCTCCAAATCATGGGTAGGGTAATTCTTTTCAATAATCCTTCAGTTGCCGAGAGGCATAAGCGATTACCCTTCCCTCCTGCATCAGCACGCAACCAAGTCCACTGTGCGATGCGTCGCTGTATATCACGTATCCCTTTCCCCATAATGGGGAGGGAAAGGACAGGAGCCGACATCAATCTGTTCTTTAATTCCTCAAAGCTCCTCTGGCAATCCTCACTCCAAGTAAACTTAATCCCTTTTCGCGTCAAACGAGTGAGGGGTGTGGAAAGTTTCGCAAAACCTTCCACAAACCGACGGTAATATCCTGCTAAGGCCCATGAAACTGCGGACCTCTGATACGTCGTCGGTCGGGGCCAATCCCGGACTGCCTCGATCTTCGCCGGGTCTACTGCCACTCCAGCGGCTGAAATCACGTGGCCCAAAAAGACAACCTCCCGAAGCCAGAAATCACACTTAGATAACTTGGCATACAACTTTCTCTCTCTCCGAAGTTGTAGCACAATCCTCAGATGCTCCTCGTGCTCCACATCGCTTCGGAATAAACTAGGATGTCATCAATAAAAACAACGACGAACCGATTCCAGGTATGGTCGAAAATCCTGTTCATTAAATCCATAAAAGCAGCAGAGGCATTTGTCAATCCAAAAGGCATGACGGTGAACTCATAATGCCCGTACCGCGACCTGAATGCCGTCTTTGGGATGTCCTCGGCCTTCACCTTTAATTGGTGGTAACCAGACTGTAAGTCAATCTTGGAGAAGACACAAGACCCTTGCAGCTGATCAAATAAGTCATCAATGCGGCGGCAAAGGGTACTTGTTACTTGATGGTCGCTTTATTCAGCTCCCGGTAATCAACGCACAGTCGAAGCGAACCATCTTTCTTCTTCACAAATAGCACCGGCGCTCCCCAAGGCGATACACTCGGTCTCACAAAACCCTTGTCCATTAAATCCTGGAGTTGCGCCTTTAATTCTCGCAGCTCAGCCGGTGCCATTCGGTAAGGAGCCTTAGAGATTGGCGCAGTTCCTGGGACTACGTCAATCAAAAACTCGACTCCCTATCCGGCGGCATACTAATCAGCTCTGGAGGAAACACATCCGGGAACTCGCGGGTAATCGGGATATCCGCGAGTCCCGGAGCCGCCGTAGGCTCCTTAACCACAGATGCCAAAAAGGCTACGCATCCACTGCGCATCATCTGCCTTGCACGAGAAGTCGAAACCACAGAGGCAAAGAAAGCACTCTGGCACCCCCCGAAAACGAACACCTCCTGGCCTGGCTCGCTAAAAGTAACAGTCCTCGCCGGCGCAATCAATCATCGCGAAATAGCGAGCCAGCCAATCCATCCCCAGCACAATGTCAAAATCTCCCAGCTGACTAAGGACCATCAGGTCCGCTGGCAAAATCCAAGACTCAAGCTGTACCGGGCAAGACCAACAACACTCCTCTACATGCAGTATGTGATCGGGAATCTGTACCTCTAATGCATGTGGCAACCGACCTAACTCTAGTCCATGAGATGATGCAAATGCTCAACTGATAATAAGAATGTGATGCACCGGTATCAAATAAAGTGCGAGCTCTAATACCAAAAAGTAAAGTGATACCTGCCACCACGTGGTCGGCTGCCGTGGAGAGTCCCTACCTGAGCGGCGTAGACTCGCCCGCTCTGAGCTGGTGGTCGGTAGTCTGCAGGGTGGGAGGAAGGTGCCCTGCTCGCAGGAGCATAGGGCCGCTGAGCTGGCGGTCGCTGCTGAGGTGGAAGAGAAACTGAGGCCGAAGAAGGCGCCACTGATGCCGAAAAAGGGCATGAAGATCGTATGTGCCCGGCCTGACCACAGCCATAACAACACCCCCACCTCTGATCACAAGTGCCGGGGAAATGCTGACCCCCGCAGAAGATACAACTGCCAGGGGCCCGAAACTGCCGTGACTGCTGCTGCTGCTGCTGCCTGTGGCGACTGCCGCTGAGATCCCTGCTGTCGCGACTGCGACCTCTGCTGCTGCGAGTGCTGGCTGCTGTCGCTGGGGCTGCTGATGCTGTGGGGGCCTCTGGGATCCCCAAGGCCCTCGCCGCTCCGAACGCCCCCGGCCCGTAAACTGAGGCGGTGGCGGTCGGGGCGGCCTCCAGGAGCTGGCCTGTCCCCCCTCATCCGGTGCTGGTCGCTTCCTCTCAGAACTCTGAGCGACCAGACCTCCGCGTCTAGAAACAACATGATCTCCCCTCTCGAACCACTGTGCATGATCCACTGCCTCTGATAAAGTCTGAAGCCTCTGGGCGTGTACCAAGGTATAGATCTCGGGGCGCAAACCTGTCTCAAACAGCTCCACCTGGTGCTGCCCATCCCTGGCAACATAGGGTACGCAGTTGAGCAACTGCGTAAATTCCTGGAAATATCCCACACTGGGCGATCACCCTGCTACAGGTTCTTCAAGTCATCTTCTATCTTCTTCTTCACGCTCGTGGAGAAGTAAGTGTCAAGGATCATCCTCCTGAACTCCGACCAGGGTAGCTGTCGGGTGACCTGAAACTCTAAGGGCTCGACCCGACGCCACCAAGCATCTGCATCCCCCTCTAGACAGTGTACTGCCAAATGTGCTCTGAACCTCTGGTCAATGAAGAAGTCCCGAAACAACTTCTCCATTGATGCTAGCCACGATCCAATCTCCCAAGGGTGAGTGCTCCGCCCCGAGAACTTAGGGGTCCTCGCTTACAGAACTGCGTGAGTTTGTCAGAAAACTCCCGCTCCTCCTCTGGGGTCAAAGGCCTGAACATCCCCTGGGCCCCACTGCTCGACGACGGCGCTGTAGGTGCAGGTGGAATAGTCGGTGGTACAACAGGTGGTACTGGGGCCTCTGCAGTAGTAGGGGGAGGTGCCGCAACCTGGGCAAATAACTGCTCGAACCTCTGCTCCTGTCGGCGGGGGCTCTCCGCCAACTTGGCCACCATGGCCCTCAGCTCACTGATCTCAGAAGGCCCGGACTGCTCCGGCTCCTCCGGGGGTGTAGGAGTACCCCGAGTAGGAATCTGCCGCCTAGGAGGCATCCTGCCACAAAAGAATCCACGGGTCAGTAAACCAAACCACTCTCGACCCAATCCAGCGAAAGTCATGGACATTCCCCTATTTTCTGTAACCTTATGTTGTCTGCAGCCAACATAATAGTCCCCAAAAATAGGCTATGCCAATCCCTCTCCACTCACAGGAAGAGTTAACAACTAATTGCCGACTTTCGCACAATATCACGTCACTCACGCTCTGCCTTCCTAGGGTCTGCCAAAAGCCTAGGGTTTCCTAAGTCCCAACTGACCTATCCCTAAGCTCTGATACCAACTAATCTGTCACGCCCCGGGTGTAAACCAGAACCCGGGCCCGTCCACAGATCCGCCGTGCACACGGAATTTTCCGCTTACACGAAGCGCTGGTAACCTGCTCAGATATAAAATATATAATAAAGGAGCATAAAACAGAGCTAAACTAAAACTAATACAACTCAGACAAATGCAGGAAATAAAAGTACAATAAGCTCTCACAAGTATACAAGTGTCTCTCCCAGCTCACGAAATAAATACAACCAGCTAGCCGCAGCCAGACCCAAAATAAAAGGAAATACAACCGTCTGAGTGTACTGGGGGTACATCAAAACTACAAAACTCGAACTCGGGGCAGCAGCTATCTAATCAGCGATCCTCTTACCTCGATATAGGGAAGAGGGTCCCGCAACTCCCGCAGAGGACTCTGCAAAACAAAGGGGAAAAGAAAAGAGAAAGCAGTGGGGGGTGAGAACTACTATAAAAACAGTAGCCTCCCCTAGTGGGTAGACCTCAAACTCAGATATGCCCACTAGGACTATCAGAGGCGAAAATGAAAACAGAGGTGGTAAGCTACAAATACACTACTGATGAAGAGCTACCACTAACATGCCTCTAAGATGCCTACTAAAGAATAGCTGAAAGCATGCACCAGAACGTCAAAGACTGACAGACCAACCCAATCAAAACACCAGTAAACACTGGTACTGCCTGCTCTGCTGTCAACCTCACAACTCAGTATCTCCCCTGTCCAAATGACCGGAACCCAACACGGTCTGACCGGCACCCAACACGGTATGAAACCTACTCCGGAGTGGCACTCGAGGGGAGCGACCCCACACGAGCATAGTATCACTGTCACTAGTATCATCAGTATCATAACATAGCAGGACGGGGTCACGACTCTGATCAAAGTGGGAAAACCCATCCACTACAGGGAAACTCGATCCCCTACCTCCAATCTGATGCAAAAGTAATAATAATAATAATAATCCGGTCAACCGCCCACAGTCCGCGGTCGCCGCAACACCCAAACATCGATCCCCAACTGTCCCAACTCTGAACATCTGACTACACAATCCCCTAAGACTCGACGACAGGAGAACGAATAAAAGCATGGTTTCTCCTAAGTCAATTCCAATATGTTTGTGTAGCAGAAAAAGGTGGCCTAGCTAGATGACAATTCAAGCATGCAAAGTCCTTTATTTGATAAAATCATTTCAATTATTCTAACATATGCAACATTAAATGTTTGGAACTCCCGATGTACATGTGGCAGGATATATGATACAATTTAGATGCACAATCTACTAGCAAGTACCTCTTTTTACAACATGCATTCTAACCTCATGCCCAAACCTTCCCTTAACATATGACATGATATGGCTTTAGTATTCTTACCAACAAATTGAATGGCATATCTACACATGGAAACACCACTTACTAATCTGTAGCCTGCTAACAATGCAAATATCAACAAAGGAACCTTAATCTCATACAAGCATGCTCGATACATTTACAATTATTAGCACATGATCAAGGCATTCTAATAGGCCTAGTGACATTCACAAGTAGGAGGTTCACAATATCACCCACCTCGAGCGCTATTCCAAGTTCCCAAAAGCGAAGTCCAAGATCAGTCCAAAACTCACCACCAATCTGTACAAAATACCCCAAAGGAAAATACATAAGCTATCCATTCTCAATTTCCAAAATCTGTCCCCTAATTCCACAGTCCAGAATTCTCCAATTTTTACCTGCGAATAATGCCTAGAAAAATCCAAGAAAAATACTATCGCGATCCTTGCGAAGAGCCGGTCGAAACGAGTACCTGCACGCCCAAATCGGAGTTTCCTACGCTGAGATAAAAATCTGGCAAGGGGTACACCCCAATCCAAACTGTACCAAATTTCTGTAACAAAGAACCACAGAGAAAGGAGATTCTCACCCTCGTGCAAAATCCAGAAAAATCTGAGAAAAATCCAGGAGACTCCTTGCGAAGAGTAGATGAAGATTGCCTTTTGAATCGCCTCAATCCGACATCTGAACGAAAAGATACGGCAAGAACACCGTGGTGCTGTCCAAAAGTCCGCGAAGAAAAATGGGTCAAATGGGTGCTCAAAAAACTCCAAGATCAGCACGGAAATCGAGGAACCTCAAAACACAGGAGTTGAAGTCCTACCTGTCGTGAGTCCAACGGCGCAAGAATCGGCGAAATCCGATGTCGGGGTGAGTCGGAGTAGTCCAAACACTGAGAAGGGGCGAAGAAGATCGCCGGGAAACAAGCGTCGCGCCGCGCCGTAAAATGGTGAACCTCGGGAAGAGTGCCTCCAAAAATCCTCAAAGTTCTCCAATGGGTAGTGCACTGAGGGAGGGAAAACTTCTCTAAAGAATGCTCTGCGAAAATGGGGTCCAAAAAGCCAAAAGAACGAACAGGGAAAGCTATTTATAGGCCCAGCCCATATGCTGTTGGGCCGGGTTTTCGGGCGCAGGTTTCGGGCGCACTGCGCCCGGAAACCCGGTTGTACGCCTCCCGTCCGACGCGCCCGAAACTCCCAGGGGCGGCCACGTCACCCCAAACAGGGGACAGCAAATCCCGGCGGCCCGCTATGCGCCGCGTGTCCCCTCGCGGTCAGCGGGGGTAGGTACGGCCGCCCAACCGCGAGGCGACACGTGGCGCACTCGAGTGCGGCCGACCGCCCGCCTGGCGCCACTGTGCGCGCGCTGTCCCGAGGCGCCCCCCCCGCGCACACCGTGGACCGCGCCCGCGTGAGCCAACGAATCCGAAGCCGCCACGTGTCATGCGCCCGGTCCACCGCAACCCCGCAAAACCGGTGAGCCGTGCCGCGTGCGCCGGCCTATCAGGGCACGCCACGCGTCTCCCGCCCGCGGTCCATGCACCGCCGCGCCACCCCGTGGACCGAGCTGCGTGAGTCGGCCAATATGTCACGCCCCGGGGGTTCGAATCGCGCGGAAGAGGAGCCACCGATGCCCCTGATTCAGCCATATATTTTTTTTTGTAAAACATTACTCCCCGACGCGTGCACAGACCCGCCGCATACACAAATTCGCTCTGCAAATGAGCAGAGGCCCCTTTGTATATGCACGGCGTCTCAACTACAAAGTGTCTCACAAGGCGTAGTACATACAATCTCTAACCACATCAGTTGGGGTCTCGTACACATACAACCAAACAATTCACGTGACATTCTAGCATTCACTTAGAGCATAGAGGCCGGTGTTTTGAAAGGATAAATAATCACAAGGTTTTGAAAGCGGCATCCACACGATGCCCTCGTTTGTGAAAACAGTTCGTAAACACATAAATCCCACAAGGTTTATAAAGCTTGGTGCCCACACGACACCCACGTTTTAAAAATAGTTTTCGCAAATGGTTTTCTTTGTTTTTCATCGTTCAAAACGGCCAAGTAAGAGAGAACGTAGTATTCATTCAATTATTCAAAAAGAAAGGAAAGAAAAGGGCAACATCCACTTCGACCCCACGGGGGTGTCGCAATCCACAACTAGCTACCATGAATAATAAAAGAAAAGGGAAAGAAGAGTCACTGTATCTGAAGTCACCCATAAATCAGATCAGCACCCTAACGTCCTCACCGGCGCCCTAGCACTCGCCCCTGGACGAACCTGTCACGAAGTGGGAAGTCAGTGACTAGAAATAGCATGATAAGCGTAGTAAACAAAGATAAGGCAAACCACAAACACCGGAGCAACTATCCCTCCCATGCACCTTCCACCTTAACCACACCCTGTATCATTACGACATCGGGCACCTTCCCCGATGCCCACCGCCGAGCACCTGCCTCACAAAGCAACATCGGGCACATTCCCCGATGCCCACCGCCGAGCACCTGCCTCGGCCGCCGAGCACCTGCCTCGACGTCACCGCTCACACCCCCCACCCATGGGGGCCCCCATTCCTAACGCCACCTCCGCGTGGGGTACACGGGTCAACGTACCACTTTTCCGGAAAAGCACACCCTTGCGGTGGCCAAACCGCGGGTGTGCGTGTAGCAAATTTGAGCCTCAGATTGACATTGAGTATCATAACATAACATAACAGGGTTAGTGCATAAACAGAAGGAGACTGACAATTCCACCTTGCCCCAACATGCTATTTCTAACAGTTAAACCCCATTCCCGAAACCCCCGGGAACGTACCCACCTTGTGTGCGTCGTCCTGCGTTCGTCCAGTCCGCGTCTGTGCTCCAGTCGCCCACAGCGTCCCGCACTCCTGAAGGAACATAGGCAAATCGAGACTTAGAAGTCCGAAACTTACAATGACTCCCTACAGCGTGCGGCGGAGTTCTTCGCACGGCACCGGCCCGTGCGACGAACACCCTGCCAGGGCGCAGCCCCGCGCGGCACCAGCCCGCGCGGCGCCCCTCCTGCGGGCGGCCCCGCCGCGGCCGAGCGCCGCGCGGGCGCGCGGCCCGCGGTGCGGGCGACCCCGCGCGGCACCAGCCCGCGCGGGCGCCCCTCCTGCGGACGGCCCCGCGCGGCCGAGCGCCGCGCGGGCGCGCTGCCCGCGGTGCGGGGCGACCCCGCGCGGCACCAGCCCGCGCGGCGCCCCTCCTGCGGGCGGCCCCGCGCGGCCGAGCGCCGCGTGGGCGCGCTGCCCCGCGGTGCGGGGCGACCCCGCGCGGCACCAGCCCGCGCGGGCGCCCCTCCTGTGGGCGGCCCCGCGCGGCCGAGTGCCGCGCGGGCGCGCTGCCCGCGGTGCGGGGCGGCCCCGCGCGGCACCAGCCCGCGCGGGCGCCCCTCCTGCGGGCGGCCCCGCGCGGCCGAGCGCCGCGCGGGCGCGCGGCCCGCGGTGCGGGGCGGCCCCGCGCGGCACCAGCCCGCGCGGGCGCCCCCCTCCTGCGGCGGCCCCGCGCGGCCGGGAGCCTCGCGGGCGCGCGGCCCGCGGTGCGGGGCGGCCCCGCGCGGCACCAGCCCGCGCGGGCGCCCCCTCCTGCGGGCGGCCCCCGCGCGGCCGAGCACCGCGCGGGTGCGCGGCCCGCGGTGCGGGGCGGCCCCGCGCGGCACCAGCCCGCGCGGGCGCCCCCTCCTGCGGGCGGCCCCTGCGCGGCCGAGCGCCGCGCGGGCGCGCGGCCCGCGGTGCGGGGCGGCCCCGCGCGGCCGTGCGCCGCGCGGGCGCGTGGCCCGCGGTGCGGGGCGGCCCCGCGCGGCACCAGCCCGCGCGGGCGCCCCTCCTGCGGGCGGCCCCGCGCGGCCGAGCGCCGCGCGGGCGCGCGGCCCGCGGTGCGCGACGGCGCCGGGCCTCCTCCCTCCTCGTGACCAACAAAAGAAAGAAAGAGGGAGATTCCCCCGAACGAAACGCGTCCGACTCACCTTGATGTGCGAAAGAGGAGGAAGAGAGGGATCGTCCGCTTGCCTCCACCGGTCCACCCTTGCGGTGTGCTTGGTTTCTCTTTGCCGGCGGCTACGAGGGAGGAAGAAAAAGAAAAGAGGCGGCCACCAAAAGAAAAATAAGAGGAACCCTAATCCTCTTTCCCTCACGGCTACATATATATACTAAGAGAATTAGGGTTTACCTTAAAAGGTGTGCGGCTGCCAACACGGATCCCGAGGCGTCTAAGGGGGACCCCAACTTCGAGAATTAATTCTGGTCAGACCGGGAGTCGGAAAAATAAACCGATCGCGCCCACGCGCTCCGTTCCGCGAGCTCTACCGCCTAAAATTATTTGCGGGCCCCGACGGTCTGTCCGGAAAAATGCCAAAAATGAGGCCCCCGGTCAGGCATTACAAGATGAGGGTGACCAGAAGGGTTAAGGAAAAGCCGGGTCTTACACCACTTACCGCTAAAAACAAGTTTCGTCCCCGAAACTTAATCTTCCCCAGCGGCGAACAGGTCCGGGTAGCACTCCCTCATCTTTGACTCGGGTTCCCAAGTTGCCTCACGCTCTTCTTGATTGCTCCAAAGCACCTTTACGTAGGGAATCGTCCGACTACGCAGCTTTTTGTCCTCCCGGGCTAGGATCCGCACTGGTACTTCCGCGAAACTTAGATCCTCCTTGAGTTCAATCGCGGAGGCGTCAAGCACTCGCGATGGGTCGGGGAGGTATTTCCGAAGCATGGATACGTGGAACACATCATGAACGCGGTCAAGGTTCGGCGGTAGGGCGAGGCGGTAGGCTACCGGGCCGATGCGCTCCAGAATCTCAAACGGCCCTATGTACCGCGGGCTCAGCTTGCCCCTCAACCCAAACCGCTTCACCCCCTTCGACGGCGACACCCGCAGTAACACGTGCTCTCCCACCTGGAATTCCAAGTCGCGACGTCTCTGGTCCGCGTAACTCTTTTGCCGGCTCTGGGCGGTCGCCAAACGTCGCCTGATGAGGCGCACCCTTTCCTCTGTCTCGGCCACTAGGTCCGGCCCCAAAAACTTTCTCTCCCCCAGATCGTCCCAGCAGATCGGGGATCTACAGCGTCTGCCGTACAACGCTTCGTACGGCGCCATCTTAATGCTCGCTTGGTAGCTGTTGTTATAAGCGAACTCTGCAAGGGGTAGGTAGCGCGACCATCCGTCTCCCAAATCCAGCACGCACGCCCGAAGCATGTCCTCGAGTATCTGGATCACCCGCTCGGATTGCCCGTCCGTCTGGGGGTGAAAGGCTGAGCTGAAGTGTAACTTGGTCCCCAAGGCTCGTTGTAGACTCTTCCAAAAGTTCGAAACGAACCTCGTGTCCCTGTCCGAGGTGATCGTCGTTGGCACCCCGTGCAGCCTTACAATCTCGCTGAGGTAGACCTGTGCCAGCCGGTCACGTGTCCAGGTCGTGTGGATGGGTAGGAAGTGAGCTGACTTCGTTAGCCGATCCACGACAACCCAGATAGCGTCGTGTCCCTGTTGCGAACGGGGGAATCCGGTGACGAAGTCCATTGTGACTTGCTCCCACTTCCATTCGGGCACGGGTAGAGGTTGCAATTTCCCCGCCGGCCGCTGATGCTCGGCTTTCACCTGTTGGCAAATCAAACAGTGAGCCACGAACAGCGTCACATCTCCCTTCAATCTTGGCCACCAGAAGGTCTGTCGGATATCCCGGTACATCTTGGTGCCTCCAGGGTGCGCCACGTAGGGGGCGCAATGTGCTTCAGTCAGGATTTCTTTCTTTAGATCCGGCAGATCGGGCACGCAGATCCGCCCTCGGAACCGAAGGGTGCCGTCCGTTCCCACTGCAAAGTCTCCTTCTTGCTCCGGTGAAATCCTATCTCGTTCCAGCTGTAGCTGCGGATCCGCACCTTGGCCTTCCCGAATCCTCTCCAATAGGGTCGGCGCGACTGTTAGGGTCAACAGTCGCTCAACCGTCCCTGCTGGTACCACTTCCAACCTCAATCGTGAAAATTCCGCGATCAAGTCGTTCTGCTGCGTGATCGCGCCCGCCGAAGTTCCTTCTGCTTGTCCCTTTCGGCTTAGAGCGTCGGCTACCACATTTGCTTTCCCCGGGTGGTACTGGATGGTTAAGTCGTAGTCCTTCAGTAGCTCCAACCACCTCCTCTGCCGTAGGTTAAGCTCCTTCTGGGTGAAAAGGTACTTAAGGCTTTGGTGGTCCGAGAACACGTTGCAATGCACACCGTAGAGGTAGTGCCTCCACAGTTTCAGAACGAAGACCACTGCGGCAAGCTCCAAGTCATGGGATCGGGTAGTTCTGTTCGTAATCCTTGAGTTGTCTTGAAGCATAGGCAATGACTCTTCCTTGCTGCATTAGTACTCCTCCCAGTCCTATTCGCGATGCATCGCAGTAGACTTCGTAGTCTTCTCCAGGGGTTGGTAAGGCAAGCACAGGCGCTCTTGTTAACCGTTTCTTAAGTTCTTCAAAGCTCTCTTGGCATTGGACCGTCCATATGAACTTTACTCCTTTCCGGGTTAGGCGGTTCAGAGGGGTCGCAATCTTCGAGAAACCCTCCACGAAACGTCTGTAGTATCCCGCAAGGCCCAAGAAGCTGCGCACCTCTGTCACTGTGGTCGGCTGGGGCCAGTCGGTCACCGACTCCACCTTCTTGGGATCCACTGTGACTCCTGCTGCTGAAATGATATGCCCTAGAAACCCCACTTCGCGAAGCCAGAATTCGCATTTCTTAAGTTTTGCGAACAGCTCCTGCTCCCTAAGGGTCTGTAGAACAATTCGAAGGTGCTCCTCGTGCTTCTCATCGGTGGTGGAGTAAATCAGGATGTCGTCGATGAAGACCACAACGAACTGATCCAGGAAGGGTCTGAAAACTCGGTTCATCATGTCCATGAACACCGCTGGGGCATTGGTAAGCCCGAACGGCATTACTGTGAACTCGTAATGGCCATACCGAGTCCGGAATGCCGTCTTCGGAATATCCTCGTCTCGAACTCTGAGCTGGTGGTAGCCCGACTGCAGGTCGATTTTTGAAAAGACAGTTGCACCCCGCAGCTGGTCAAAGAGGTCATCAATCCTAGGTAAGGGGTACTTGTTTTTCACTGTGACTTTGTTGATTTCCCGGTAGTCGATGCACAACCGCAAGCTCCCGTCTTTCTTTCGTACAAAGAGTACAGGTGCGCCCCAAGGGGACACACTCGGTCGGATAAACCCCTTGTCCAGAAGGTCCTCTAGCTGCGCCTTAAGTTCCTTCAGCTCCGCGAAGGCCATCCTGTAGGGGGCCTTCGTGATTGGTCGAGTGCCGGGTGGAAGCTCAATGGGAAAGACAACTTCTCGCTCGGGGGTAATCCAGGTAGTTCGGCCGGAAAAAACATCTGGGAAGTCCCTCACCACAGGGATGTCGGGGAGTGCCGTGGAGGATCCGGCGGCCAGGGCCACCGACACCAAGTAGGCCATACACCCGCCCTCTACCAAGCTTCCTGGCTCGGGATGCAGGAATCATGGAAGAAAAGGAAACGCTCTTGCAAGCCAAGTACACGTTCTCCGGAAAATCGGGGTACATCAGTCGTACCTCGCGCTTCTCGCAGTCTATGACCGCAAGGTACCACGTGAGCCAATCCATTCCGAGCACTACATCATACTCTTTCAATGGAATGACTACCAGATCCCAGGGGCACGGAAGCCTTCCCATCCATATAGGGCAGGAAGGCACCATGTTGCGTGCCTCCAAGGATCCCCCCGCGGTGTGTACGGTCATCAAACTGGGTAAGGGTCTCAACTCAAAATCATGGGTCAGTGCGAAGTCTCGGGACATAAACGAGAGGGTCGCTCCGGTGTCAAAAAGGGTTCTAGCGCGATAAACAGAAGCAAGAGTGATACCTGCGACGACGTGCTCAGACGGGTGCGTCTCCTGCTGACCCATCGAATAGACGCGGCCTCCCGAAGGCGGTGGCTTTTCCCCTACAGATCGGGGTGCTGGCGGTCTGGGGGCTGACGTCATTGGCACTTTCCCCCGCCCTGCGTGCTGGGGTGAAGGCACGGAGGCTGCTGAAGATGTGGTGCCTTGGTTCAGGGGACAGTTGAAACGGAAGTGTCCCTGCTTGCCACATCGGAAACAATGGTCCTGTCTCTTGGAGCAATCCATCACTCGGTGCGCCCCGCCGCAGATCACGCATGAGCGGTCCTCCGGGCGTTGTCCCTCTCCCGGCGCTCCCCTGGTCCTTTGCTGGGGCCTCCACCGCTTAGGGGGCCGATTCCCGCTGGAGGAGCCCCCTCCCCCTGAAGCCGTCTGGGTCCGCTTCCTGTCGTCTTGCTGGTGGGAGCCTTCCCTTCGGGCGCGCGTGACGGCAAAGCCTCGCTCCACGATGGTGGCTCGGTCGACCACCTTCTGAAAGGTATGCAGATCCGCCGCGTCCACCACTTGGAAAATGTCAGTCCTCAATCCATCCACAAACAGTTGTGCCTTATGGGATTCGTCCCGAATGACGAACGGGACACAGTTCGCCAGTCTCACGAACTCCCTCTGGTACTCCATTACTGTTTTGGTTCCCTGCCTGATGTGGTTTAGGTCGTCCTCCAGTTGTTTCTTCACGCTGTTGGTAAAGAACGCCCCGAATAGCTGCTGTTTAAAGGTAGTCCATGACGGAAGGGTAGCGCCCGACGCAGAGTCGGGGCGTACGGTCTTCCACCAGATGCGGGCGTTCCCCTCGAGCAAGTGGGCGGCCAGGGGGACCCGCTCATGGTCTTCCATCAATAGGTCCTCGAATAATTTCTCCATCGTATCCACCCATTTCTCCACAACCCAGGGGTCCGTCGTGTCCCCCTCGAACGTTGGCGGATCGTATTTCTTGAAGTCGGCCAGGTTGGCGCGCACACGGTCTCGCTCGTTTGGTAGGTTCGCCCCCTCCTTCGCGACGTTGGCGGTCGCGGCGGGAGTGGGTAACACTACCGTCACACTCGGAGCAATTCCGACGATTGGTGTCGCCGCCGGCCCTGCCGTTGCCGTCGAAGGGGCCACCTCTGGGGCCGAGGCCCGGGTGGGGGCAGCCCCTCCTTCGGTCTCCATCACCGGTGCAGCTGGCCCCGGGAGAGGGCCCGGGGCAACCTCTGCCGTCGCAGCGGCCTGCTGTTGCTGCGTCAGTTGGCGCACGCGGTCGTTCAGGGCTGCCAACTGTTCCGCCATCTCATGTAGCTGCTGCCTTAGGAGCTGATTCTCCGCAGTCATCGCTTCCGCTGCGTCCGCCCCCGTGTCCTCGGCTGTGGATCTAGTCCTGGCCATGATCTGAACATTTGCACGAACCAGTTACTCCTAGTTTAAATAAGACGGCACGCCACTAGTGCTGGCACTAGAGGGAGAAAAGAAAAGAACACTAATTCCCTCCCCCCTTTTTCCCCCAACGAGCACTCGCGTTTTATTTATCCCGTGTTCACTTTATTACTCAGTAGCCAGAGTATTGCGCCCGTGGATGTTAGGCCCCGACTGTTGTGGTTAAAGTTTACCTCTCTGATACCATCTTAATCTGTCACGCCCCGGGGGTTCGAATCGCGCGGAAGAGGAGCCACCGATGCCCCTGATTCAGCCATATATTTTTTTTTTTGTAAAACATACTCCCCGGCGCGTGCACAGACCCGCCGCATACACAAATTCGCTCTGCAAATGAGCAGAGGCCCCTTTGTATATGCACGGCGTCTCAACTACAAAGTGTCTCACAAGGCGTAGTACATACAATCTCTAACCACATCAGTTGGGGTCTCGTACACATACAACCAAACAATTCACGTGACATTCTAGCATTCACTTAGAGCATAGAGGCCGGTGTTTTGAAAGGATAAATAATCACAAGGTTTTGAAAGCGGCATCCACACGATGCCCTCGTTTGTGAAAACAGTTCGTAAACACATAAATCCCACAAGGTTTATAAAGCTTGGTGCCCACACGACACCCACGTTTTAAAAATAGTTTTCGCAAACGGTTTTCTTTGTTTTTCATCGTTCAAAACGGCCAAGTAAGAGAGAACGTAGTATTCATTCAATTATTCAAAAAGAAAGGAAAGAAAAGGGCAACATCCACTTCGACCCCACGGGGGTGTCGCAATCCACAACTAGCTACCATGAATAATAAAAGAAAAGGGAAAGAAGAGTCACTGTATCTGAAGTCACCCATAAATCAGATCAGCACCCTAACGTCCTCACCGGCGCCCTAGCACTCGCCCCTGGACGAACCTGTCACGAAGTGGGAAGTCAGTGACTAGAAATAGCATGATAAGCGTAGTAAACAAAGATAAGGCAAACCACAAACACCGGAGCAACTATCCCTCCCATGCACCTTCCACCTTAACCACACCCTGTATCATTACGACATCGGGCACCTTCCCCGATGCCCACCGCCGAGCACCTGCCTCACAAAGCAACATCGGGCACCTTCCCCGATGCCCACCGCCGAGCACCTGCCTCGACGTCACCGCTCACACCCCCCACCCATGGGGGCCCCCATTCCTAACGCCACCTTCGCGTGGGGTACACGGGTCAACGTACCACTTTTCCGGAAAAGCACACCCTTGCGGTGGCCAAACCGCGGGTGTGCGTGTAGCAAATTTGAGCCTCAGATTGACATTGAGTATCATAACATAACATAACAGGGTTAGTGCATAAACAGAAGGAGACTGACAATTCCACCTTGCCCCAACATGCTATTTCTAAGAGTTAAACCCCATTCCCGAAACCCCCGGGAACGTACCCACCTTGTGTGCGTCGTCCTGCGTTCGTCCAGTCCGCGTCTGTGCTCCAGTCGCCCACAGCGTCCCGCACTCCTGAAGGAACATAGGCAAATCGAGACTTAGAAGTCCGAAACTTACAACGACTCCCTACAGCGTGCGGCGGAGTTCTTCGCACGGCACCGGCCCGTGCGACGAACACCCTGTCAGGGCGCAGCCCCGCGCGGCACCAGCCCGCGCGGCGCCCCTCCTGCGGGCGGCCCCGCGCGGCCGAGCGCCGCGCGGGCGCGCGGCCCGCGGTGCGGGGCGACCCCGCGCGGCACCAGCCCGCGCGGGCGCCCCTCCTGCGGGCGGCCCCGCGCGGCCGAGCGCCGCGCGGGCGCGCTGCCCGCGGTGCGGGGCGACCCCGCGCGGCACCAGCCCGCGCGGCGCCCCTCCTGCGGGCGGCCCCGCGCGGCCGAGCGCCGCGTGGGCGCGCTGCCCGCGGTGCGGGGCGACCCCGCGCGGCACCAGCCCGCGCGGGCGCCCCTCCTGCGGGCGGCCCCGCGCGGCCGAGTGCCGCGCGGGCGCGCTGCCCGCGGTGCGGGGCGGCCCCGCGCGGCACCAGCCCGCGCGGGCGCCCCTCCTGCGGGCGGCCCCGCGCGGCCGAGCGCCGCGCGGGCGCGCGGCCCGCGGTGCGGGGCGGCCCCGCGCGGCACCAGCCCGCGCGGGCGCCCCCCTCCTGCGGCGGCCCCGCGCGGCCGAGCGCCAAGCGGGCGCGCGGCCCGCGGTGCGGGGCGGCCCCGCGCGGCACCAGCCCGCGCGGGCGCCCCCTCCTGCGGGCGGCCCCCGCGCGGCCGAGCGCCGCGCGGGTGCGCGGCCCGCGGTGCGGGGCGGCCCCGCGCGGCACCAGCCCGCGCGGGCGCCCCCTCCTGCGGGCGGCCCCCGCGCGGCCGAGCGCCGCGCGGGCGCGCGGCCCGCGGTGCGGGGCGGCCCCGCGCGGCCGTGCGCCGCGCGGGCGCGTGGCCCGCGGTGCGGGGCGGCCCCGCGCGGCACCAGCCCGCGCGGGCGCCCCTCCTGCGGGCGGCCCCGCGCGGCCGAGCGCCGCGCGGGCGCGCGCCCCGCGGTGCGCGACGGCGCCGGGCCTCCTCCCTCCTCGTGACCAACAAAAGAAAGAAAGAGGGAGATTCCCCCGAACGAAACACGTCCGACTCACCTTGATGTGCGAAAGAGGAGGAAGAGAGGGATCGTCCGCTTGCCTCCACCGGTCCACCCTTGCGGTGTGCTTGGTTTCTCTTTGCCGGCGGCTACGAGGGAGGAAGAAAAAGAAAAGAGGCGGCCACCAAAAGAAAAATAAGAGGAACCCTAATCCTCTTTCCCTCACGGCTACATATATATACTAAGAGAATTAGGGTTTACCTTAAAAGGTGTGCGGCTGCCAACACGGATCCCGAGGCGTCTAAGGGGGACCCCAACTTCGAGAATTAATTCTGGTCAGACCGGGAGTCGGAAAAATAAACCGATCGCGCCCACGCGCTCCGTTCCGCGAGCTCTACCGCCTAAAATTATTTGCGGGCCCCGACGGTCTGTCCGGAAAAATGCCAAAAATGAGGCCCCCGGTCAGGCATTACAAGAAGAGGGTGACCAGAAGGGTTAAGGAAAAGCCGGGTCTTACAAAGGCAGACAAAAGGAGGCTTGCTTGTTGAGATTGTTAGAGCACTCAGGTTTTGGCGACAGGGTGAGAGGTGCTTACGGCGGCACCGGGACGCGGGGATATCTCTGTTGCCCACGAGATCCCGGGTGTGATTTCACCTTAGTTGTTGGTAATGCCGCCGGTTAGGGAGATAGATGTTGGGTTATATGTAATACGGATCTAAATAGGGGAAAAAACACCTAGAGGGGGGTGAATAGGTGTAAACGCATAAACACTCAAAAAATCGTTGCGATAAAAACCCAATGCGGAAATAAAAATAATACGCAAGATTTTTACGTGGAAAACTCCATCACCGGAGTAAAAAACCACGGGACCGATAACACGGCAGAAATCCACTAGAATTAAAACACGTACAAGGTGATTTACCGTACACACTTACGACTCAACCTTTTCCATACGCTCCTAGAGGATCTTCTCCGCTCGCTCCGCGACGCTTCTCGAATCCATGATCTGCGCCCAACGCCGAATCCACGGAGTCCAACGTCGAATCCACGACATCCGACCGAATCCACGGTCTTCACCCAATAGCACCCTTCGAATCCACGAACGTGCCTCGCTCCGAATCCACGAGAGCGGTTGAACCTTGAATCCACAAGGACACGCGAATCCACGCGCCGATTTTTGGGGTAAATCATTGTTTTAGGGTGGTGATGATCCGCCGAATACTTAGATCAAAGATAGATCGGAAATACCATCTAAGTATTCATTAGTTTGATTCAACTCAAGATGTGAGTATGAAAACCTAGAATCAAACTAATCAATATAGATGAAGAAACATAGAGTATTCTCTAATGATTTCCTTTCTTCTCTAAATGTGGATCTATAGCCGTATAAAATGATATATGAAAATGACGGCTATTGACTATGTGGATTCACCCTAGAAAAAGAATCATAGGGTGTATTTATAGGTTAGAAACCCTAGGAAGGAGATAAGAATCAAAAACCTAACATTTCTGGAAATTTTACGGACGGCGATCCGGATCGGACTAGCTGTGATCCGGATCGTCGTAACGAGTCAGCCAGTTCCAGAAAAACGAAGGTTCGGGATCCGGATCGAAGTGCATGATCCGGATCGTTCATACAGTTCACCAAACATCACCGTTCGGGATCCGGATTGCGAAGCATGATCCGGATCATTCAAGGAAAATGGTAAACTCACTGTTCGGGATCCGGATCAAGAGACTACGATCCGGATTGAACTGGTGTATGAACGAACCACCTTCGGGATCCGGATCGAACAACCTGATCCGGATCCTGAACATGTCCCAAGTCCAGTTTTTGATTTTTATGCAATGAAAGATTCTTCCAAGTGTTTCTACACTACAAGAAGTATTCGGATCACACAAAATCTTTAGTTAAACATACCTGATCCTTTTGAATTCTTCTTTCTTGAGATTGAGTTAAATGATCCAACTTTCTTCACCTTCAATCTTCAAGACTTGAGACTTTCACGAAACTACGCCAACTCAAATTCCGTAACAATCTCCCCCTTTGGCGGTTTCGTGACAAAACACAGATCCACTAAAGAAAATTCAAAAAGATATTTTTGTTGCTATCACCATACAACAAAAATTTACAATGGAGATCCAAAAAATTTAAAAACATGAGATAAACTCCTAAAACAGACTCTAGACTTAGACATCTGTACTCTCTGCACAAAGAAATCATTCTTGACAAAAAGAGATCGTTAGATACCTCAAGAATATTTAGCATACAAAACCTAGTAGAGAGATAGAGTTTATCTAATCATCATGACATTTGAGAATTCAGATATGTAAGAGAATCATAGTCAAAAGCCAACATATCTTCTATGCAACTAAAACCAAATGTCACACAATTTTAGTCCAACATCAACTTGTTAGTTATATTACATGCCCAAATAGTTAGTCGAATAGTTAGTCGAGACATGCAAACAATCACAAGATGAAAACCAAAGTTGAAGTTGAAGAGATACTTACCTTGATGTATACAAAATCTTCATCATCAAGATTTTCACAAACATTGTTCAAGTTCCCTTACCTTGATGTTCATTTACATCATCATTCATTGTAGAGATCATACTTACCTTGATATTTCATCATTCATTGTTCAAAGTTCTCTCTAACTCTCTCCCCCTTTTTGTCACAAAACAAAGCCAAAATGTAGTTAAGACTACGAAATGTTAGGAGAGCGAAAAGTTCCAATAAAACGTAAAACCTGAGAACTAAGCTAAAGTAAGTATAAAACTAAATCCTAAAATCAAAATCCTGCACAAAAAGAAAAAAAAAAAAAAAGAGTCAAAAGTAATCAGTTGGCAGAATCTGAGTCTTCAGAGCTTGTGCAACCCATCTTAGAGAGTATCTTTCGCATCCGCTTGTCCATTGAATTGATCTTCTTCGTTATTGTAATGTGAGCTGCCGTGGTAATCTCAAGCTCATTGGTAATTCTTTGTTGTTCCTTCAAAACTTGTTCTTGCTTAACAGATAGTCGCTGTTGTTCCTTGATAATCGATGTTATTGATGCTTCATCATCTGTGCCGGGTACTTGTCGAGATGGTGATGCGGCAGTGGTTGTACTGTGCTTCGTTCCAGATTTAGGAACTGGAGTGACATGCGGCAACTTATGGAGGGATTTGACAATGGTAGACTCATATATCATGCTCAGACATTGATGATAAGTTGTTGAAGTAATGTCAACCTGAAATTTCTTTAAAATCCTCATTATAATCAAGGGAAATGGAATTCTCTCAGTGGGATGAGGATGCTCAACATATCGCGCCATTCTATTCCAGATAATGTACGGAATGTTGATATTCAATGCCGTTGCCTCTGATGGATGTCCTGTGAGATACAAAAACAACAACCGGTCCCATCTCACAACCTTTGTCTGCATATTTGGAAGTATATTGTAACATGTGATGAAGTTTAAGAAGCGATATTCAAGACGAAGTTCTTTAGACCGAACAGATTTTTCGGTTGATTGTGTTCCCTCGAGACAAATTCCCTCTATAACTTTTCGCCATAATGTGTTTGTCAAATTTACCCCCTTCAAGTAGTGAACTCCTTTCTTGCTGGCTTCCATTCCCAAAACCTCGCCAATCAATTCTGGAGTAATCTTAAACCTTGTGCCTTGGATATTCGTGTAGAACTCCATAGGACCGTTCTCAGACTCTCGAAGATGTCGTGCATTAGTATAGAAGGTCCTCACATGATGCAAACAGTAGCCAAGAGTTTCTGGGAAACGACATACTTGAATAAGGTTGGCTTGTTCAATCAGAAGACCAAAACCAGGGGAGTGACCTTGCAGAGCCTCAATGTTAACATGCCTTTCACCAATGCATTCGCGATGTGCAAAGGCTCGAAGACGATCAGTGTTAACGAATACTTCTTCCAAGCGATGTGGGGAGTCAGGAGCTATCGGCGTGTCAACATTAATGTCCTGTCGTAGCCCACGGCGTCTAGTTATTCTCTTTCTTTTCATGGAGATGGTTGGTGCTGCCACTGATGCTTTTCCTGGTTCCTTAGTTGCCTTTTCTTTTGATTTAACAGACGCCTTTCTCCTTGAATCATCAGACGGTTCTTGTTCATACATTGAGTCATCATCATCCGTCAATGCCGCCCAGTCAATCTCATGACAATCTACCTCTGTGTCACTGACCTCGACAAATTCACCTTTTTGTTGGAGGTTCTTGGCTCTCTTCAGTTTATTTGTTGGGCGAGTGTGTACCATTGAGACCAGGAGAAGGATTAACCAAGAGAGTGCCATTGATCAAAGTGCTTGAGTTAAGAAGGTGTCCTGTGAAAACCAACTCAAGAACACAAAAATTCTTAGTTTTCAAAAATTGAAAAAAAATTGTATCCAAAGAATCATTATCATGTAGAGAGACTAAGAATCAAATTAGTTTTGCAAAAGGACTTTTAAAAATAGATCAATTGCATGATTTTCGAAAATCCTTATTATATGCCCTAAAACCGAAATTTTAGAAATCGAAGCCTAAAAATCCGTTAATCAGGAGAATACCTAGCATATAATCAAAACTAATCTACCCAGAGTTCTTATTTCAAAAGAAATTTGATCAAAAACCATCCACAAACAAAGTTGATCCAAGAAATTCATCACGTTTGAGGAGGAAAAGAGAAAAACGGTGAAAAAACCGAGATTTTGATCAATAAAACTTACTTGGAGTTGAAGAACTTGAGTTTGAAAGCTTCCAGGAAGGATGAAATCTAGAGAGAGAGGCTCTGGAAACTTTGGAACAAAAGATTGGAGTAAAGAAATCAAAAACCCCTTTCGTTCCTTATAAAACCTAGCCGCGATCCGGATCAGTTCATAACTGCGATCCGGATCGGCTACCAGCAGTGAGAAACTGCGTTCGGGATCCGGATCGGCAGATACAATCCGGATCGTCAGCCCGCAGAAGAATTCCTGCGTTCGGGATCCGGATCATCTAGCCCGATCCGGATCGGCCCCAACTTTTTCTTTAGAAAATTTCAGAGAAATTCAAGAAAAACCAGAAAAAGATTGTAAGCACAAATGTGTATCAACTTTAAACAAAAATCATCGTTTCATACAACAAGAATTAGATTATGCCAAATCTATCAATAATATCCAAAAATGAAACGAAAATTTACAAAAATTAAATCCCTTAAAGTTGAACACCTTCAATTACATCTAACTTGATCTTATGAGTAATGCCTTTATCAAATCATCAATTCAGTAAAGAAAATGAAATACAAAGATCAATAGATGTTTGAAATCCCAAATATAGTAGATAATGTATCTAGACAATCTGTTGAAGAGAGTGGCTCTTTGAGCATCTTTCATTAAAAACCCACCTTATACCAACCTTGAAATTTGACAGAGTCAAGTATTTCAACATGCATTTTACTTAATCAAAAATTTGAACAACCATGCTTGGTATACATGTGGTAGCTGAACACAATACTCGGACGACCGAGGTGGTAGCTCTTTCCTCCATGTGGTGGTAGTTTTCACACTCCTCATTGGGATGTAACTCTTTCCACATCTTTTGAGCATTTTACCTTTTCTATGACTCCCCCTCAATTGGCTATCAATTATTTAAGATATAAAGTATTCAACCAAAAATTGATCTCGATTTCATACTCGACTAAGCAGTCAAATAAGATAATGACTATACCAAGAGATCATAGAGAGAGAGAAATTGACTTTGATCACTTTGAAGATGATTTAATTAACATAAATGATCATTGCAACAGTGGAATATTATGATGGCAAAAGCATAATAAATTTCTAAATGTGCGAAAAGATGCAATTAAAGTCAATTATGATCTATGCTCAATTAATGTCCTATGTACAAACATAGATAATGAACAAAACAAAAACAAATACAAAACCTATCCTAAGCAAAGATTTCAAAAAGAAGATTATTTCAAGGAAAGCATCCCAATTGCTTTTCGTAAATGAATAAAACGTTTTTGATCCAAAGGTTTTGTTAGAATGTCAGCTAATTGATCCTCAGTTGAAATATATGAAAGTTGAAGAGTATTTGATTCAACTAGCTCTCTAAGAAAATGATATCTAAGTTCAATATGTTTTGTTCTAGAGTGCAACACAGGGTTTTTAGAAATGTTAATAGCACTAGTGTTGTCACAAAGTATTGTTACCGAAGATGCTGAAATGCGGAAGTCGCTCAATACGCTTTTCATCCAAATGAGTTGAGTTGCGCAACTTCCAGCTGAAATGTATTCCGCTTCGGCAGTCGAGAGTGCTATGCAGTTCTGCTTTTTACTGTGCCATGCAACAAGGCAATGGCCAAGATAGAAGCATGCACCACTCGTGCTTTTCCGATCATCCACTGATCCTCCCCAATCGGCATCTGAATATCCAACAATATCCAAACTTGTTCCCATAGGATACCAAATTCCGAAATTAATTGATCCTTTGATATACCGGATGATCCTTTTCACCGCTTTCAGGTGAACCTCCTTTGGTGCTGATTGATATCTCGCGCAAATCCCAACACCAAAAGATATATCCGGGCGACTAGCCGTGAGGTAAAGTAGACTTCCAATCATACTTCGATACAGTTTCTCGTCTACATTCTCACTATGTGATTCACTTCCAAGTCCCTTGTGGCTAGTTCCCATTGGAGTCGGAAAATCTTTACAATTTTCTAGATCAAACTTTTTGACCAACTCCATTGCATACTTGGATTGACTCAAGTGAATACCTTCATCATTTTGTTTAATTTGCAATCCAAGAAAATAAGTCAATTCGCCCATCATGGACATCTCAAATTCGCTTTCCATGGTCTCCGCGAATTTAGAAGCATCGTTATCTCTTGTTGCGCCAAATACAATGTCATCGACATAGATTTGTGCTACAATGAAATTGCTTTGATAATGCTTCACAAAGAGAGTCCTATCAGCTCCCCCTCGAGTATAGCCCTTCTCCAAAAGGTGCTTTGTTAACCTTTCGTACCATGCTCGCGGTGCTTGTTTCAGACCGTAAAGAGCCTTTTTCAAACGAAAAACATGGTTAGGTTGTTTATGATCTACAAAACCTTTCGGTTGAGCCACATAAACTTCCTCATTTAAAAACCCATTTAGAAATGCGCTCTTAACGTCCATTTGAAATAATTTGATTTTAAAATGACAAGCAATAGCGAATAGTATACGAATGGACTCGAGTCTAGCTACAGGGGCGAAGGTTTCATCAAAGTCTATACCTTCTACTTGAGAGTAGCCTTGAGCAACTAATCGTGCCTTGTTCCTGATGATAGTACCATCCTCATTTTTCTTGTTCTTGAAGATCCATTTGGTACCTATCACATTGTGTTGCTTTGGAGGCTTCGTTAATTCCCAGACTTTGTTTCGCTCAAATTGATGGAGCTCTTCCTGCATTGCTTTAATCCAGTAGTCATCCTGAAGAGCTTCATCTATGTTCTTTGGTTCGGTTAAAGATACGTAGCAAGCGAATCCACAAACCAACTGCCTCCGAGTTCTGACTCCTTCTTGTGGATCTCCAATAATATTCGATTCTGGATGATCCTTGGAGATTCGTAACGTTTGTTGAAACGGAGTACTCGGAGATATATGAGATGATTCCTGCACATCAGATAAACTAGTAGAACCATTAGATGCATCATTAATATTGGAAGTATTATTATGAGAAGATGCACTAGCAGGAGAATCATCATCTAGAGAGATATCGAGGGTAGATTTTCCAGTTTCAAAGTGAAAAGCTTCATCTACTTTAACATTTATAGATTCTACGATCGTCTTAGATTCAATGTTAAATACTCGATATGCTCTGCTATTTGTAGAATAACCCAGAAAGATCCCTTCATCACTTTGAGAGTCGAACTTTCCAAGATTTTCACGGTCACGTAAAATGTAACATCGACTCCCAAAGACACGAAAATATTTGATATTGGGTTTTCTACTAAACCACAGCTCATATGGTGTATTTAAAGTTCCTGGGCGCAAGTAAACTCTATTTATGACATAGACAGCGGTGTTCACAGCTTCAGCCCAAAAATGTAGCGGTAAATTCCGGCTATGAAGCATCACACGCGCCATCTCTTGAACAACCCTGTTCTTGCGCTCAACAACACCTGTCACGCCCCGGGGTCGAAACTGCGACCCGGGCCCGCCAAACAGATCCGCCACCTATGCCAACCTGCATAGGCGAAGCGTCCTACCTGCAAGAAAAGTACTATAATTAAACAGATATCAGAGCTATAAATAAAAATCTGCTGTAACTAAAATCAATCACTGTACAACTGGAAATAAAACAACACTGTCTGCCTCCCAAAATAATAATAATACAATATCCTCAAGTACAAGCTCTAAACCCTACCGGGAGGTAACTCCAATATACAACAGTGTACAGTCTCTCAATACAAAATATCCTCACTACAATAGTCTCTCAAAAGAGGAAAAAGAAACAACTAATCCACTGATGATCTCCTCTGAAGGGTACCGCTACTCTCCAACGACGGGTAGGGATCTAGCTCGCGACTCCCTCGCACGATCAACATCCGCAGAGTCGGCAACACCCGCAAGACTCTGCAAAACAAAGGAGAGGAAAGGAAAAAGGGGGGGGGGGACCCCCAAAGGGTGTGAGAACTACACCAAAAAGGGAGTTCTCAGTGGGTACCACCGCCAGACCCGACGGTCTGCCCACCAAGTCCTCAAGAGACAAAAACTAACCCAAGTCATAAGACTGAAATGAGTAGGCTGGGGACTCACGACAGCTACCCTGCCCCTAACTAAAGGCTAAAACGGGGGAGAACCAAACAGTGGTATGCAACCACTAGCACATGAAGTGCACCGTCGACCCAATCGAGCTGACTGCCACATCTGGTCCAGTCAAACCTGCGCCCACCTACAACCACCTCCCGCTGACGGGCAGGAATTACGTAGGGCGTCCAAACGGACTAGCTCGCTATCGAGTAGAGGATCATGCAGGCTATGGTCAAAATCCACGCTCTCTCTCAGAACGGATAGAATCCTGATGCTCAACCTCTCACACAGCGGTCAAAGTACTCGCAACAACACGGGACCACCGTCAACCAGACGGCTCTCAACAATACTAGCACTGCTCTAAACTCAACTACCAGTCTGCACTCGGCCCCCAGGCACGAGTGTAACAATAAAAGTATTTGACCGAAATAAACTCAATCGAATGAACCGGTATAAACCCGGTACTGCCTGCTCTGTCACCAATCTCTCGAACTCAGTATCTCCACTGTCCAAATGACCGGAACCCAACACGGTCTGACCGGCACCCGACACGGTCTGACCGGAACCCAACACGGTCTGAAGCCTACTCCGGAGCGGCACTCGAGGGGAGCTACCCACACGAGTAAAGCATCTCTGTCATCAATACCACAAGTATCTCTAAATAGCAGGACTTTGATCATCAATCAGATCAAAGTGGGAAAACTCAACCACCAAGGAAAGACCCGACCTCAATCGGATGCAACTGAACGATAAGTGGGAAACTCCATCCACTAAAGAAAACTGATACCCAATCAGGTGCATAGAGAAACATCCGGTCAACCGCCCAATATCAGCGGTTGCCGCAAAGCCCCCACAACTAAGCCAACCTGTCCCAGACACGAAGTCCCGACTACACTATCCAGACCCCTGCTCGAACCCGAGCAACACTGACCACTTGACTAGCAAAGGCGGAGAAAGGAAAAGCATGGTTTCTCCTAAGTCAAGTTCCAAAAGTAGTGTAGCAGTAAAAGATGGCCTAACTAGATGACCATATAAAGCATGCAAAAGACCTTCACTTAGCAAGTTAAGTACAGGTGACCAATTCTTACAAGAACTAAGGCATACTATCGCTTAAGTATCTAGTGTACAAGTATGTCAAATGCCAACCTTTACACATGCATAAACAATCTCCAACCAGATACAACATGATATTCTCCTTAACATAATATTCCCAAAGTATTAGACCACATACCTTTATGCAAGATACAACCATTTACTAGTATCTAGTCTCCCGGAGATGCAAGTGCTACTAAAAAGTCCATACTCTCATACAAGCATGCTGTCAATCGCATAGGATAAGTCCCTTAGGTAAGCATTTACAATTCACCATCATAAATATATAAATGCTGCAAGTCCTTGATAATATTTAATATAAATATTAATCTTGCAATTCCCTTCTTACAATCATCCTTCCTAGCTTATCTCACAATAACATATAATTATTGTATTTTAAACATGCATGCATTCTAATATAAGAATTAGAGAACCGTCCACCGGTTCTGGGAACAGAGCACCCACCTGAAACGCTTACCGCAGGCAAAGCCGAAGTCGGGGAAGCGCCGAATCCACAATCTGACGAAACGCCGAAAAATGCGCCGCGCGCTCGCACACTGCCACGATCCACAGAAAAATCTCCGAAAGCTCGAACAATCCTCCCGAGTCCTTACACAAAAATCCGCGCAACCTCCGGCTCACTCCACGGCCAACCCACAGCACAAACAAGGCCTCAAGCACACCACAACACCATCACCAAGGTCCCCAGCCAATCTGCTTCCAAAGAGTCACCAACAGCACACTTGAAGCTCCAATTGCACACTAATTAATAATGTTCACATATACACAATCACTTAAATCCAAGTCCAGCTTCATAAAGTAACTCACAGCACACACTAATCTCACAAAACCACACACTCACAGCACTCGAGTTCCAACACAAACACATAAGTTCTCTTCGCAACCAAAACTGAAGTGTAATTAATCACAAATGCCCACATACACGAACAACCTCAGCTCCCTGCTCAATTAAACTTGCCAGGCTCCAATTACACATTTTCACACTAATTTTAATCCACCACAAATCACAACTTCACAGCACCCACACCAAGAAGTGAAGGCTCCCTCACTGCCGCGGCTCCAAAAAAATCTGATGGTGATCCGCTGCCGTCGCTATCGGCACCAAGCTCGCCGCGAACCGAAGTTGCTGTAACAACAGAGAGAGAGAGAAAGATCAAAAATCCACTTTAAACCAGCTCCCAAGAGCCGACGCCGCAGGAAATCCCGTGCGCCCACTCGCACGGGGCGTTGCAGCCGCCGCCAAAAGCATGCCGCTGCGGCTGCGCGGCACCCTGGGCCCGCAGCGCGGCGCAGGGGCCCGCCGCGCTGCGCAGGGGCCCGCCGCGCGGAGCCTTAGCCCGTCCCCGCGCGGCCAATGAGGGCCCGCAGCGCGCGGCCAATGCGGGCCCGCAGCGCGCGCCCGCGCGCTATGCGGCGCCTGCATGGCGCGCCCGCATGCGGTGCGGCGCCCGCATGCGCACGCCTGCGCCGCCTCAGCCGCGCGCACCTGCTGCGCGCGCGATGCTGCCGCCTGCTGCGCGCGACGCCGATGATCGCCCGCGCAGCAGCAGCACCGGCCGCGCGCGGCGCACATGCGCGCCCGCGCGGCTCCAGCTGTGGCCAACCCAAAACCAAGCCAGCACCAAGGCAAAACCCAAACAGAAAAACCCAGCATAAAAACCCCAAACCAAGCTCTTCTCCAACCAAAAAAATAAAACTGGAACTTACCTCGCCGAGCTCGACACGCGCGCCTGCCGTTCGCTCCAAGAGGCTTCAAGCAGTAAAACACACCATTGCACACTAACCCTCTCATATCCATCTTCTTTTTCCACCTCTTCTTCCTTCTTTTCTCTTCTTTCCCCCTTTTCTCATTTCCTCTGTCCTGGATTTTTTCCTCTGTTTTATCATTGAAGGAGGTGAGGTGACGTGGCTCAATTAATTAGCAGGAGGCTAATTAATGAGGGGATGGGGTGGTTGGGAGCAGTAAATGCACCTAAAGAAAAATATCAAGCTTCTCACTCTTCAAAATCCTTTTCTTCACTTTCTTTATTCCTCTTCAGCCTAAAATTACTTATTAATTAAATTAATTAAATAATTCCTTTTTAGCCAACCATAACTCACTTTTTGCCCTCGGGGGCTCCGCACCAGTCCGGAACCTCCCGAAATCCGCTGTAATTCCAAAGTACACCTGTTCCAGGTATTTCCCAATTTTTTTGCACACCACGGTGGAGTCGATGCTTCCCTAAAACCAGTCCTCAATCGGCGCACAATGCCCGGAAAAACCCCGAATCAAGCTGGGGCTTCCGCGTTGATCCGCATCAACCCGACATCATCTGAAAACACATAAGCAACGAGCCCGAGGCAATTCCTCCGCACCACGCCATCTTGCGAGGTCGGCGCGCCATCCGAATTCCCGGTACTCTACACTCTTCCCTCCTTAAAAAGGGTTTCGTCCTCGAAACCAAAATAATCCATAACTCAAGGTGGGGGGGGGGGGGGGGGGGCGGGGGGGTCAAATGCACTTCTTCCAGCCAGACAAACGCTCACGGATCAAACTCCCCGCGTAAAACTCGAATGATCGTATTCCTGCGGATAGTGGCTTCCACAATCATGGTCCCCAAATCCAAACTCTAAGCTTCCCATAGGCATAACTCCTTCGTTGCCCCTTAGCAACCAAGACACTCACGTTCCGCAGATGCATCTCTCATATCAATTTACAGGGGAAGTAATTCAACATTGGGAAACAATGGTCAAACTTCAACTCTCAAACCCCAAGTTCCAAAAGTGGCAACCACGGAGCGAAGACCTCATTCCAACGTTGCATGCTCGCCTAACCAAGGCGTACTGACCATAAGGTCCCTGCTGGGATAATTATATGCTGTAAGACCAAACCTACAATTCCAATAACTCTGATCACCGGTGCTGCTTTAACCAAGCTCTTCCTGAGTATCCAAGTATTTCAGGTTTGAGGATCTAAGAACAACTCAATGTTCTCCCTATCACTGGCAATCATGCAAATCGATGCAGTTCTAACTCCTCGAAGCTATACTGGCCCTGCCTAGTCCAAAACTTTTGACCTCAGTCACAATCATAGGCTTAGGCTAATTCCCAACGGCATCACTCTTCGTTGGGCCCTCAGTCGCTCTTGCAACCGAAATCATGAGGCCTAACCACAGAATCTTTCGAAGTCGAAAGCACACTCTCTCAACTTGGCAAACCACTTCTTCTCTCTTAGAAGTTGCAGCGCTATCCTCAAGTGCTCCTCATGTTCTAGGTCACCTTGGAAATAATCCATACATCCACGACGGTACAACCACCAGCCCGTCAAACATAACCCGAACACTCAATTCCCTCAAATCCAAAGGCCGCAGGGCCTCAATCAATCCACTTGACCGCAAGGCAAGCTCAGAAAGTCCCTACCGGGTCCTGAACACTATCCGGGCATAGCCCTCGGCTGTAAGGGTCCACAAGCGATCAATCACACAAAGGGCATCTGTCGCAACACAATCCAAGTCTGTCTGTCCTCGAACCATCCCAGAACTCTCACCGTTGTGCACTCACAACGGGGCATCACTGCCGTGAACCAACGGCATGGCATCCTACTCAAGTATCAATCTCTCATATGCTCACTGTTGTATTCCCACGACGTAGCACTGGGTCACACGGACCTCTCAATCCATCAGAATCCGCAACTGCGCTATCACCCCACTCTCTGTCTCGAGTGATACTCCAAGAGGTGCTACCGAAGTTGGCGTAGTTTCCAGAACCGCGTTAATCACTATCTCGATCTCAATCTCACTAAACGGCGGCTCACTAACAGCCCAAGTAGACTCACTCCCGGGATCACACAGTGGTAAGAAAAATCTTTACTCCCGGTGCCGCCGTAGGCACCTCCTCTACAGTCGCTAGCCAAGCGATACGACCACGACTCAACCCCTGTCGTGCTCTAGCTTCCTCTATAAGCATACTCCTCCTGACCAAGTCCACGGAGGGTCATGTCCTTTCTCGACAATCCATGATAGCATGACATTGGAATACCCAATCCCTAACCAACTTCATATCAACATCTCGGAGCTGATGAAGGACTAACAACTCAATAGATCAAATCCAAGGTCCTATCTGCACTGGGTAGGACTGGCAACACTCATCCATGCGTTACACGTGATCTGGAACCTGATCCTCACGTGCACAAGCCAACAGTCCCATCTCTGGCCCACGCGAAGCTATCCCTGCTCTATTGAACCATGCACAAGCGGTGTCGGCATTCACATGCTCGAACTTCGATGGATGTAATGAAATCACACTTGCAGCAACTCGATCCACTGCCGTGGCGCCCTCCAACCGGGCGGCACAGATTCATTTGCTCAATGAAAGTGGTCGTCGCTCAATCTGCCTGGAAACCAGGATTATTCACAAGGGGGCACGACCTCTGTCTCTGCTCACATTGAGGCGACGAATAGGGTCCTCCGCAGATAACAAATCCACGCTACCGCTGCGCCACTCTGATAAAGACACTGATACTACCATCGGGGTCCACCCGATCTCTGGCGTCTTAGAAATCCACTACCCTGGAAAAAGAAATCAGAAATGCCTCTGCCGGCCGATCTGTCCTCCATCACCCGGCGCCAAGCGCCAAAATCCAGAACTCACCTCTGGCGGCAGATCCCTATCCAAAGGAACTGCAATGCCACGCTCCATACATAATGCCTGCTCCAGCGAGGCGTCTAAATCTACAATGGAGGGACTGAATAACAGAAAGGTGTCCTGGCGCAATCCACTCCCAGTCTCATATATCCTATGCGCCTCGTCCCTCGAATCTGGAGCGCGCAGTTCAACAACTGCATACACTCACACGCACAGGGAGGCTCTCAATTAATCACTCCATCACCACCAGCCGCGACTCTGCCTCCAAAGGCTCCAAACTCAATCTTACGAGTCGGGGTGGTTCCTCTGCCAAATATGGCTCAATAGGTCGATCATGTCCCACAGCTCACCAGCCGTCAACCATCCACCCTGCCTCGGTGCCTCGACACTAAACATTGGCAGAGAGGGGGCTACTCAGTGCTCCGACAACTGTGTCACCAAGACCAGCTGCTCCCTCAGCCGCTGACAAGCCTCAGACAATCCTGTCATCTGGGTCCGGGGTTCTCTGACCTCAATCCAGGTATCCGGCCCAAAACCAACTGCTCAAGCTCGACAGCTATGACAGGATGCACACGGGTCAAAACCCAGCGTCGGGGAGACACCGCTCGCCACGACGAAACAACAAAACAGCACACAACAACACTCGACCCAATCCAGCGAAAGTCTAAAGCATGTCACCCGTTCCACAGCATTATGTTGTCTGCAGCCAACATAATCACTTAGGAGAATAAACATGCCAATCACTCCTCCCGTCCCTTGGGAGAGGTATAAAACTCAATCAGGACTCTCGCCAAAAAAAAAATCACGACTCTCACAAAGTCAACCAAGGGTCAAACCATAAGCCTAGGGTTTCTAAGTCCACCATGACCTACAACCTAGGCTCTGATACCACTCTAATCTGTCACGCCCCGGGGTCGAAACTGCGACCCGGGCCCGCCAAACAGATCCGCCACCTATGCCAACCTGCATAGGCGAAGCGTCCTACCTGCAAGAAAAGTACTATAATTAAACAGATATCAGAGCTATAAATAAAAATCTGCTGTAACTAAAATCAATCACTGTACAACTGGAAATAAAACAACACTGTCTGCCTCCCAAAATAATAATAATACAATATCCTCAAGTACAAGCTCTAAACCCTACCGGGAGGTAACTCCAATATACAACAGTGTACAGTCTCTCAATACAAAATATCCTCACTACAATAGTCTCTCAAAAGAGGAAAAAGAAACAACTAATCCACTGATGATCTCCTCTGAAGGGTACCGCTACTCTCCAACGACGGGTAGGGATCTAGCTCGCGACTCCCTCGCACGATCAACATCCGCAGAGTCGGCAACACCCGCAAGACTCTGCAAAACAAAGGAGAGGAAAGGAAAAAGGGGGGGGGGAACCCCCAAAGGGTGTGAGAACTACACCAAAAAGGGAGTTCTCAGTGGGTACCACCGCCAGACCCGACGGTCTGCCCACCAAGTCCTCAAGAGACAAAAACTAACCCAAGTCATAAGACTGAAATGAGTAGGCTGGGGACTCACGACAGCTACCCTGCCCCTAACTAAAGGCTAAAACGGGGGAGAACCAAACAGTGGTATGCAACCACTAGCACATGAAGTGCACCGTCGACCCAATCGAGCTGACTGCCACATCTGGTCCAGTCAAACCTGCGCCCACCTACAACCACCTCCCGCTGACGGGCAGGAATTACGTAGGGCGTCCAAACGGACTAGCTCGCTATCGAGTAGAGGATCATGCAGGCTATGGTCAAAATCCACGCTCTCTCTCAGAACGGATAGAATCCTGATGCTCAACCTCTCACACAGCGGTCAAAGTACTCGCAACAACACGGGACCACCGTCAACCAGACGGCTCTCAACAATACTAGCACTGCTCTAAACTCAACTACCAGTCTGCACTCGGCCCCCAGGCACGAGTGTAACAATAAAAGTATTTGACCGAAATAAACTCAATCGAATGAACCGGTATAAACCCGGTACTGCCTGCTCTGTCACCAATCTCCCGAACTCAGTATCTCCACTGTCCAAATGACCGGAACCCAACACGGTCTGACCGGCACCCGACACGGTCTGACCGGAACCCAACACGGTCTGAAGCCTACTCCGGAGCGGCACTCGAGGGGAGCTACCCACACGAGTAAAGCATCTCTGTCATCAATACCACAAGTATCTCTAAATAGCAGGACTTTGATCATCAATCAGATCAAAGTGGGAAAACTCAACCACCAAGGAAAGACCCGACCTCAATCGGATGCAACTGAACGATAAGTGGGAAACTCCATCCACTAAAGAAAACTGATACCCAATCAGGTGCATAGAGAAACATCCGGTCAACCGCCCAATATCCGCGGTTGCCGCAAAGCCCCCACAACTAAGCCAACCTGTCCCAGACACGAAGTCCCGACTACACTATCCAGACCCCTGCTCGAACCCGAGCAACACTGACCACTTGACTAGCAAAGGCGGAGAAAGGAAAAGCATGGTTTCTCCTAAGTCAAGTTCCAAAAGTAGTGTAGCAGTAAAAGATGGCCTAACTAGATGACCATATAAAGCATGCAAAAGACCTTCACTTAGCAAGTTAAGTACAGGTGACCAATTCTTACAAGAACTAAGGCATACTATCGCTTAAGTATCCAGTGTACAAGTATGTCAAATGCCAACCTTTACACATGCATAAACAATCTCCAACCAGATACAACATGATATTCTCCTTAACATAATATTCCCAAAGTATTAGACCACATACCTTTATGCAAGATACAACCATTTACTAGTATCTAGTCTCCCGGAGATGCAAGTGCTACTAAAAAGTCCATACTCTCATACAAGCATGCTGTCAATCGCATAGGATAAGTCCCTTAGGTAAGCATTTACAATTCACCATCATAAATATATAAATGCTGCAAGTCCTTGATAATATTTAATATAAATATTAATCTTGCAATTCCCTTCTTACAATCATCCTTCCTAGCTTATCTCACAATAACATATAATTATTGTATTTTAAACATGCATGCATTCTAATATAAGAATTAGAGAACCGTCCACCGGTTCTGGGAACAGAGCACCCACCTGAAACGCTTACCGCAGGCAAAGCCGAAGTCGGGGAAGCGCCGAATCCACAATCTGACGAAACGCCGAAAAATGCGCCGCGCGCTCGCACACTGCCACGATCCACAGAAAAATCTCCGAAAGCTCGAACAATCCTCCCGAGTCCTTACACAAAAATCCGCGCAACCTCCGGCTCACTCCACGGCCAACCCACAGCACAAACAAGGCCTCAAGCACACCACAACACCATCACCAAGGTCCCCAGCCAATCTGCTTCCAAAGAGTCACCAACAGCACACTTGAAGCTCCAATTGCACACTAATTAATAATGTTCACATATACACAATCACTTAAATCCAAGTCCAGCTTCATAAAGTAACTCACAGCACACACTAATCTCACAAAACCACACACTCACAGCACTCGAGTTCCAACACAAACACATAAGTTCTCTTCGCAACCAAAACTGAAGTGTAATTAATCACAAATGCCCACATACACGAACAACCTCAGCTCCCTGCTCAATTAAACTTGCCAGGCTCCAATTACACATTTTCACACTAATTTTAATCCACCACAAATCACAACTTCACAGCACCCACACCAAGAAGTGAAGGCTCCCTCACTGCCGCGGCTCCAAAAAAATCTGATGGTGATCCGCTGCCGTCGCTATCGGCACCAAGCTCGCCGCGAACCGAAGTTGCTGTAACAACAGAGAGAGAGAGAAAGATCAAAAATCCACTTTAAACCAGCTCCCAAGAGCCGACGCCGCAGGAAATCCCGTGCGCCCACTCGCACGGGGCGTTGCAGCCGCCGCCAAAAGCATGCCGCTGCGGCTGCGCGGCACCCTGGGCCCGCAGCGCGGCGCAGGGGCCCGCCGCGCTGCGCAGGGGCCCGCCGCGCGGAGCCTTAGCCCGTCCCCGCGCGGCCAATGAGGGCCCGCAGCGCGCGGCCAATGCGGGCCCGCAGCGCGCGCCCGCGCGCTATGCGGCGCCTGCATGGCGCGCCCGCATGCGGTGCGGCGCCCGCATGCGCACGCCTGCGCCGCCTCAGCCGCGCGCACCTGCTGCGCGCGCGATGCTGCCGCCTGCTGCGCGCGACGCCGATGATCGCCCGCGCAGCAGCAGCACCGGCCGCGCGCGGCGCACATGCGCGCCCGCGCGGCTCCAGCTGTGGCCAACCCAAAACCAAGCCAGCACCAAGGCAAAACCCAAACAGAAAAACCCAGCATAAAAACCCCAAACCAAGCTCTTCTCCAACCAAAAAAATAAAACTGGAACTTACCTCGCCGAGCTCGACACGCGCGCCTGCCGTTCGCTCCAAGAGGCTTCAAGCAGTAAAACACACCATTGCACACTAACCCTCTCATATCCATCTTCTTTTTCCACCTCTTCTTCCTTCTTTTCTCTTCTTTCCCCCTTTTCTCATTTCCTCTGTCCTGGATTTTTTCCTCTGTTTTATCATTGAAGGAGGTGAGGTGACGTGGCTCAATTAATTAGCAGGAGGCTAATTAATGAGGGGATGGGGTGGTTGGGAGCAGTAAATGCACCTAAAGAAAAATATCAAGCTTCTCACTCTTCAAAATCCTTTTCTTCACTTTCTTTATTCCTCTTCAGCCTAAAATTACTTATTAATTAAATTAATTAAATAATTCCTTTTTAGCCAACCATAACTCACTTTTTGCCCTCGGGGGCTCCGCACCAGTCCGGAACCTCCCGAAATCCGCTGTAATTCCAAAGTACACCTGTTCCAGGTATTTCCCAATTTTTTTGCACACCACGGTGGAGTCGATGCTTCCCTAAAACCAGTCCTCAATCGGCGCACAATGCCCGGAAAAACCCCGAATCAAGCTTGGGCTTCCGCGTTGATCCGCATCAACCCGACATCATCTGAAAACACATAAGCAACGAGCCCGAGGCAATTCCTCCGCACCACGCCATCTTGCGAGGTCGGCGCGCCATCCGAATTCCCGGTACTCTACAACACCATTCTGCTGAGGTGTATAGGGTGCCGAGAATTCATGTTTAATTCCATTTGAAGTGCAAAAATCAATGAATTTTGAATTTATGAATTCTCCACCTCTATCACTTCTAACACGAATGATCTTTTCATTCTTTTCAATCATAATACGATGGCAAATCTCATGAAAAGAGTCAAACGTATCGGCTTTCTCTTTTAAAAATGCTACCCAAGAAAACCGAGAGAAATCATCAACCAAAAAAAAAGATGTACCATTTACCTCCCAAAGATGGTTGACGGGTCGGCCCCATTAGGTCCATGTGCAAAAGTTCCAAGGGCCGTTTTGTACCAACGTGGTTCAAGTTCTTGTGTGCAGTCCTAGACTGTTTTCCCTTTTGGCAACCACCACACACAACATTTTGTTTAAATAAAAGCTTTGGAACCCCCTTGACCACGTTCTTGTTTGAAATTCTAGTAAGTTCCTTAAAATTTAAGTGACCTAGCCTTTCATGCCAAAGAGTTTCATTATTCAAAGCAGCTAAGTTACAATTTTCAGAAAATTTATTAGGAACAACATAACAATTGTTTTCAGATCTAACCCCTTTTAAAAAGAAGACATGGTCCTTATCAGTTACAACGCATTCAACAGATGAAAAGTTAACTGAAAAACCATTGTCGCAAAGTTGACTTATGCTTATGAGGTTAGTCTTAAGGCCATCAACAAATAAGACGTTTTTCAAAATCGGGCCATCTGGAATAGCTACCGTCCCTTTTCCAACAATTTTGGAAGATCGACCGTCTCCGAAAACAACGTGTCCTGCGGAGATTTTCTCAAGATTTTGAAAACTATTTTTATCACCGGTCATGTGACGGGAACACCCGCGATCCAGATACCAAGACGAACTATCATATGCATGCAAGGAAACATTGGAAACAAGAAAAGGGAAAAATTCACCTTTGCGCACCCAAACCCTTTTGGAGTGCGTCGGTAATGGTCGAGAAGTTATATGCCTAGGTGAAGGCGTCTTGTTATAGCGATTGTTGTTCCTTGATGTAATCGTCTTGCGCGATGAACTACCAAATCTCTTTTCATTTGAAAAGTTTTGCTTTGATTTTCGGGGAGGAGCCATTTTGGTAGTTGTTGCAAGAGGTCCTTGAGATGAGCGTTCGACTCCCGTCTTGCAATATCTTCTTATGTGCCCTGAAACACCACAACGAAAACATACCTTAGATCTTGACGATCCCAAAGAGGATGAAGTAGGTTTGTTGTCGTTGTTTGTCTTGAATTCCGGTGTCGGAGGAGGAGATACCGACTGAGGCACAAAAACTGTCTCACTCGAACTTGGACTGTTTTCAGTTTGAGTGTATCCGAGGCCGAACCTATTTGATTGACCAAGACCAAGAAGTCTATCCAACTTACTCCTTCCTGAAGAGAATCGCTGTAAGTCATTCTTGAGTTGGAAAATGGTCTTTGTCATTTCCAGGTTATCCTGTCGAGCCTCGTTGTAGAGCTTTGAGAAGTGATTCGCGTTATCCACCAGATTTGTATGTTCCTTCTCAAGTTGCTCATTGGACTCTTGAAGGGAAGCATTTGCCTTTATCAGGTTTTCCCTTTCCACTTCAAGAGCGTTTGAGAGAGAAGTCGCTCTTTTTGCTTCTTCTTCGAGATCATGCACTCTCCCTCTCAAACTCTTGTTTTGCTTAGCCACTTTCTTTGAGTCCCTCAAAAGTCTGTGGTAGGCTAGAGCAAAATCTTCACCTTCCGAATCATCCGATTCGTTGTCCGTTGCGTTCTTTTCAACAGTGGAGTTGGACAACGACTCAGATGTACTTGCCATAAAGCACATGAAGGGTGAAGATACGGACGCGTGGAATGCGGTGGAGCTCTTTTCTTCATCACTCGAAGACGACTCATTTGACGTTGAGTTGTCATCCCAAGTGACGACTTGCATTGCCTTCTTCTTCGCCGGATACTTGTTAGGACATTCCGTTGCAATATGGCCGTAGCCTCGACATTTGAAGCATTGTAGTTGTCCTTCTGAACTTTTCTTATCCTTTGAGAAGTTCTCTTGCTTTCTTGACTTGTAACCTGAAGTACCCTTGCCTTTGTTCGACTTTCCGAAGGATGGAGATTTGCTTGAATTACCCCTTCGAAAGTTGCGGTGAAACTTCCTTGTCAAGAGAGCGAGCTGCTTCTCAAATTCCTCCATAGAAAGGTTCTCGTCATCGTCTGAGGAGGACGTATCCGCGTCTTCTTCCTTAGTTGTTTTCAACGCATAACCTGAAGACTTAGAAGTGGATGCCTTTCCAGAAGAATTGTTAGTAGTAAAGGTCATTTCATAAGTTTGTAATGAACCAACTAATTCTTCTACACGTATTTCGTCCGGGTGTTTAATAGTTTCAATGGCAGTAACCTTTGGGCGAAATCGTTCAGGAAGAGTTCTTAAGATCTTTCTTACAATCTTAAATTCTGGAATCTTCTCTCCCAGATTAGCACATGAGTTTACGATGTCTTGCAATCGTGTATAGTAGTCCGTGAAAGATTCATTTTCTGCCATTAAGATAGAGTCAAACTTGCTCGTAAGCATTTGCAGTTTCTGAATCTTCACGAGGTTAGTTCCCTCATGTGTAACCTGAAGAACCATCCCAGATTTCTTTCGCAGTCTCACATGCCGAGACGCGAGAGAATTCAGTTTGAGATAAGGCATTAAAAATAGCATTAATTCCCTTGCCATTGTAAGAAGATGAATCTAACTCTTCCTTGGTCCATTTCGACCTAGGTTTTAAGGTGCGAACATCACCATTAAATTCAGTTGGATTAGACCATCCTAATTCAATTGATTGCCACACCCGTTCGTCGATGGAAATTAAAAAGGCTTTCATCCGTACTTTCCAGTACGCATAATTTGTTCCATCGAAGAACGGGGGTCGGTTGATGTTTCCACCTTCAACCATTGTTTACAACCCTATTCCCGCTCTGATACCACTTGTTGGGTTATATGTAATACGGATCTAAATAGGGGAAAAAACACCTAGAGGGGGGTGAATAGGTGTAAACGCATAAACACTCAAAAAATCGTTGCAATAAAAACCCAATGCGGAAATAAAAATAATACGCAAGATTTTTACGTGGAAAACTCCATCACCGGAGTAAAAAACCACGGGACCGATAACACGGCAGAAATCCACTAGAATTAAACACGTACAAGGTGATTTACCGTACACACTTACGACTCAACCTTTTCCATACGCTCCTAGAGGATCTTCTCCGCTCGCTCCGCGACGCTTCTCGAATCCACGATCTGCGCCCAACGCCGAATCCACGGCGTCCAACGTCGAATCCACGACGTCCGACCGAATCCACGGTCTTCACCCAATAGCACCCTTCGAATCCACGAACGTGCCTCGCTCCGAATCCACGAGAGCGGTTTGAACCTTGAATCCACAAGGACACGCGAATCCACGCGCCGATTTTTGGGGTAAATCGTTGTTTTAGGGTGGTGATGATCCGCCGAATACTTAGATCAAAGATAGATCGGAAATACCATCTAAGTATTCATTAGTTTGATTCAACTCAAGATGTGAGTATGAAAACCTAGAATCAAACTAATCAATATAGATGAAGAAACATAGAGTATTCTCTAATGATTTCCTTTCTTCTCTAAATGTAGATCTATAGCCGTATAAAATGATATATGAAAATGACGGCTATTGACTATGTGGATTCACCCTAGAAAAAGAATCATAGGGTGTATTTATAGGTTAGAAACCCTAGGAAGGAGATAAGAATCAAAAACCTAACATTTCTGGAAATTTTACGGACGGCGATCCGGATCGGACTAGCTGTGATCCGGATCGTCGTACGAGTCAGCCAGTTCCAGAAAAACGAAGGTTCGGGATCCGGATCGAAGTGCATGATCCGGATCGTTCATACAGTTCACCAAACATCACCGTTCGGGATCCGGATTGCGAAGCATGATCCGGATCATTCAAGGAAAATGGTAAACTCACTGTTCGGGATCCGGATCAAGAGACTACGATCCGGATTGGAACTGGTGTATGAACGAACCACCTTCGGGATCCGGATCGAACAACCTGATCCGGATCCTGAACATGTCCCAAGTCCAGTTTTTGATTTTTATGCAATGAAAGATTCTTCCAAGTGTTTCTACACTACAAGAAGTATTCGGATCACACAAAATCTTTAGTTAAACATACCTGATCCTTTTGAATTCTTCTTTCTTGAGATTGAGTTAAATGATCCAACTTTCTTCACCTTCAATCTTCAAGACTTGAGACTTTCACGAAACTACGCCAACTCAAATTCCGTAACAATAGAGATTGCGTTTGACGTGGTTCGGGGAACCGCGCCACCCTGGATAGCACCTCATTGGATATCGCCGGTAGAGCTGAGAGAGCTGATGGCACAGTTGCAGGATCTGATGGATCGAGGGGTCTGTTTGACCTAGTGCCACGCCGTTGGTATACGGTGGGTGATGCCACGTCGTTGATACACGAATGTGAGGGTCCTTTTATGGTTCGAGTGTAGACAGGTCCGGGTGGTGTCTAGGACCTTCTGATGGAGTTATACTCCGGCAGTGAGTGTATGATGCGAGTACCTACTTGGAATTAGACAGCCGAGGACCTCGCCTAGATGGCGTTCAGGACACGGTGGGGGCATTATGAGTTTATAGCGAGGCCCAATGGAATGACGAATGCCCTGTTGACTTCAAGATCCGAGGAATCGTATGTCCCAGTTGTACTTGGACGGACTGGGAGTGGTGTTTCCCGAGGATATTTGCTTTACTCCCAGGGCGACTTGGAGCACGAGGAGCACTTGTGGAAGTGCTAGCATGCCCGTGTGGATGAAGTGGTGTGCCAAGTTATTGAGGTACAAGTTTTGCTCCAAGTGCATGCCCTTCTTGAGTCACCTTATTCTAGCCTTTGGAGCGGCGGTGGAGTCTGCCCAAATGGAGGTTATCCAAGTTTGGCTGAAACCGACCATTTTATCCTTGAGGTGAGGAGTTTCTTAGACTTAGCAGTGCCGGAAGAGCATGGCCAATGGATAATGTGACTGATACTAGCGCCAATGCTAGTGTTTTCCAGTGTTGGGAGATGGAATTGTGTGCTTTAGTGATGCCTCCCATTGTGGCGGTAGAGTTACCGGGGATGATCTTCGGTCCACACTTCATTAGTCCAACCCTATGAGTCTTGTGGCAGGATGTACCGCTGTTTGCAGGCAGCTTGGATTCCACAGTTGAGCCTTTCAGTACGCCTTTTATTTCCAGCTTTGATTGATGTACCTGGGCGTAGGCCATGCCTGCTTGGCTATCAGTTCTGATTACTCAGCATCTTGAGTGGGATTTTCGCGGATTGTCGTTGTTGGTTTGGATTTTGACCGCGAGTTTGGGCATCAGCTTTATGATCGCCTTTTGAGTCAGTTTTCAGTCCCGTTCACTGACGGTTTGGTCCCCGTCAGGGGTGTCCTTATTAGTTGAGAGATCGGCTTCGACCCGTGGGTCTGTTGGGGTTATGTTGGCATGTTGAGTGACCAATTGCGGCATGAGATTGTGTCTCTGAGGATCCCTCTTGAGGATAGCCCGTGGTTGAGTAGGCCACCGGGTGATTTTGGATCGGGAAGTAACCAAGTGAAGACCCAGCTATTGGATTCTTTTCTTCATTGGATGAATGTGTGGGTATGCTTCGGGTCGCCTTGTTGAGATTGACACCAGGAGGTGGTTTGGTGCGTGTTGCACGGATGGTTATTCTGTTCCCCCAGCTCTTGATGGAGCCTCTGTGTTGTTTCACGTCTCAGCTCAGGGTGTTTGCTTTGGATCCCTCGCCCGTGATTGACTTGCCCCTTTAGAGATCTGTGATTGTTGGAGTACGAGGGACGCCCGTTTGCGATTTCTAGCTCGAGTGATGAGAGAATTGCACATCGGGCCATGCCGTACTTGTTGTTGTTGTTGGTGGGGAGTAATCACGGGGAGAGTGGTGTTTCGGGAGCTGGAGGCGTATTGATGGATACCTACCCGTGGTATTTGTGACTCTTGGTGGATTTGAGCTAGTTTCGAGGACGAAACTTCTTTTGTGGGGGAGGATGTGAAGACCCGAAACTCCCACTTTTGGAGCACTGTTTCATCTACAGCTTCCGGAGGCCTATGTGGCGTGTTGGTGGGATTTGTGCACCAATTGGACATTAGGGGTGGACTATGTGTGTTAAATGGATCACGAGAGTAGTTTGATGACCCCGTCGGAAGTCTAGAAGTGGGTCCGCGCGCAATGGATATTAAAAAGGGACTCAGTGCGAAGTTTGGACCAGGAACACCCTTCCGGATGCCTTCGGCAATTTTAGAATTGGAATTTGGCAAATCGGACTCCGGATTTGGACTCAGCGTGCGAAAAACGGTCAAAATGGGCTATTTACATGCATTTTTCGGAGGTTGCTACAGTAAAATTACTGTTTCATGGCCGGAACAGTGTTTCCGGCGACGGCGGGCGGCGGCGGCGGCAGCGGCAGCAGCGGCGGAGCGGCGGCGTGGGCAGGCGCGGGCAGGTGCGCGGTCCACCGGGGGGAGCGTGCACGGTCGCGGGCCACGTGGCGGATCCCGGTTTGGGCCGGCGCGGGGGCGCGGGTCCACGGGAAAAGGCGCGGTGCATGGTGGACCGGAGGGTGACATGTGGCGGCTTATGATTTGACGGTGCTGTGGACCGGGTCCACGGTGTGTGTGTGGGTGGCCTCGGGGCGCGTGCCTGGCAGGGGGTGGCGCAGGCGCGCTGACAGCGCGCACGTGGGCGTTGCAGCAGACGCGTTGACTGGGTGCGTGCCACGTGTCGGCTGTGCAGTGAGCCACGTGTCGTGCAGTGGACGGTCCGGAGTGCTGTCGCCTGTTTGGGCGGGCGGCGTGGAGGCCCAGGGCAGTTTCGGGCTGCTACAGTGATCTTTCGGGCTGCTACAGTGCGCGCCCGAAAGTTCCCTGCGCCCGGAAATTGGGACTGTTCGGTATTTTTTTGATTTGTTTCTGCAGCCTATAAAAGCGTCCGAGCTTCCTTCTTTCACCTTTTTCCGCCATTTCCGAGCCTCCTCTCGCCAGGGTGCCTTCAGCAAAGATGATCCCCGAGCTTGGCTGCATCTTTCTGCAAGTTTTGAGATTTTTGGGTGGCACGCTTATCGAGGTTTCCATTTTTACGGCGCGGCGCGACGCTCGTCCTTTTGGGTTCCCCTTCGTCGCGTTTCGGTGCGCGAGCTCCCCGGCCTACTCCGACCACCTTTTCGAGTGATTTCTTCGCCGCTGGATTCGCGACGGACAGATCTACGATCTTGGTATTTTCAGCTTTCCCTCATTTCACGCTTTTCGAGGTGTTTGTTCGAGCTTACTGTGACCCCATTCTGTGAAAGGGGAGTTGGACAACGGCTTGGTCTTTCGGCGTTATCTGTGCAAACCGGGCATCGTTTGACGACGTGCTAATACACTTTTTTCATCTACTCGGCGCAAGGAATATCACAGTATTTTTATTGGATTTTTCTGAGTTTTGGCGAAGGTATATGTTCTTCCCTTATCTGTAAATGGAATTACAGTTATGTTGCTGTGTGGTTTTTGCGCACCTGTACTGTGGAATTTGTAACTCGGCCTACGGGGCTCGGAATTGGACGTGCAGGTACTCGTTTCGAAGGTATCGACGCGAGGATTGCTGTGATATTTTTATTGGATTTTTCTGGGCACTTTCGGCAGGTGAAATAAGCACGGCTTTGGGACTGATTTTCAGACTGTGTATACTTGGTTAATTTTGGAATAAAAGTGTAATGTTGGGCCTTATTGTTGTACCCAGGGGTGTTTTGCAAGTTTTTTGGACCCGTTGGATCTGCAGACTTGATTTCGGGGTACTTTCGCTGTTGGGAGTCGAGGCTTCCGTACCGAGGTGCTGTTTTGGCGGAATTTTGGACTGTGAGCGTCTGCACACTTCACCGACTTCAGGTTTGCCTTGGTTTAAGCGCTTCAGGTGGGTAAGTTAATATCAGTAACTATTTAAGGCAATGAGTATGTTGTGGCAAATATAAGTGCACTTGTGGGGATGTCACCCCTCTATGACTGATGCATGCATGTTAGGGTACATGGTTTATGTTGGTAAGTAGGTAAGCTTGATAATGATATTTGTATAAATGATTGCAAGAATAGTATTTATGAGGTATACTGAGGACTTGCATGACTTGGACATCTATGTGATGATTAGTGTAAGCTTACCTAGGATAATGTTACCCTATGAGATTATGTAACATGCCATTTTAGCACATAGCCTTTCATGTGGTTGGTTTATGCTTTGGGACAGGATTCGTAGCTATGTGCGGATTTGTACTCTGAGGAGTTATTATGATCATTCTGTTGATGGACCCTGGATTGTGGACAGGTCTAGTTTTGGGATTCCGGCATGTTGTTTATTCCTAAGGATCTATTATTATGCTTTACCCCCTTTATTTCCTTGAGGACATTTGCATGCTTGTATGGTCATGTAGTTAGGCCATCTTTTACTGCTGCACTACTTATTGGAACTTGACTTAGGAGAAACCATGCTTTTCCTTTCTCGCCTTTGCTAGTCAGTGGTCAGTGTTGCTCGGGTTCGAGCAGGGGTCTGGATAGGGTAGTCAGGACTTCGTGTCTGGGACAGGTTGGCTTAGTTGTGGGGCTTTGCGGCAACCGCGGATATTGGGCGGTTGACCGGATGTTTCTCTATGCACCTGATTGGGTATCAGTTTCTTTAGTGGATGGAGTTTCCCACTTATCGTTTGTGCATCCGATTGAGGTCGGGTCTTTCCTTGGTGGTTGAGTTTTCCCACTTTGATCAGATTGATGATCAAGTCCTTCTATTAGAGATACTGGTGATATGATGACAGAGATGCTTTACTCGTGTGGGTAGCTCCCCTCGAGTGCCGCTCCGGAGTAGGCTTCAGACCGTGTTAGGTTCCGGTCAGACCGTGTCGGGTGCCGGTCAGACCGTGTGGGTTCCGGTCATTTGGACAGTGGAGATACTGAGTTCGGGAGATTGGTGACAGAGCAGGCAGTACCGGGTTTTATACCGGTTCATTCGATTGGGTTTATTTCGGTCAAATACTTTTATTGTTACACTCGTGCCTGGGGGCCGAGTGCAGACTGGTAGTTGAGTTTAGATCAGTGCTAGTATTTTGAGAGCCGTCTGGTTGACGGTGGTCCCGTGTTGTTGAGAGTACTTTGACCGCTGTGTGAGAGGTTGAGCATCATGATTCTATCCGTTCTGAGAGAGAGCGTGGATTTTGACCATAGCCTGCATGAGCCTACTCGATAGCGAGTTAGTCCGTTTGGACGCCCTACGTAATTCTGCCCGTCAGCGGGAGGTGGTTGTAGGTGGGCGCAGGTTTGACTGGACCAGATGTGGCAGTCAGCTCGATTGGGTCGATTGTGCACTTCATGTGCTAGTGGTTGCATACCACTGTTTGGTTCTCCCCCTTTTGCCTTTAGATAGGGGCATGGTAGCTGTTGAGAGTCTCCAGCTTACTCATTTCAGTCTTATGACTCGGTTAGTTTTGTCTCTTGAGGACTTGGTGGGCAGACCGTCGGGTCTGGCGGTGGTACCCACTGAGAACTCCCTTTTTGTGTAGTTCTCACACCCTTTGGGGGTTCCCCCCCTTTTCTTTCCTCTCCTTTGTTTTGCAGAGTCTTAGCGGGTGTTGCCGACTCTGCGGTTGTTGATCGAGGCGAGGGAGTCGCGAGCTAGATCCCTACCCGTCGTTGGAGAGTAGCGGTACCCCTCAGAGGAGATCATCAGTAGATTAGTTGTTTCTTTTTCCTCTTTGAGAGAGACTGTTGTAGTGAGGATATTTTGTATTGAGAGACTGTACACTGTGTATTTATTGGAGCTTACCTCCCGTTGAGTTCAGAGCTTGTATTTGAGGATATTGTTTTATTATTATTTTGGGAGGCGGACAGTGTTGTTTATTTCCAGTTGTACAGTGATTGATTTGGTTATACAGCAGATTTTTATTTATAGCTCTGATATCTGTTGTGACGCCCACTTCCCCAGGGGGTCACCCATCCTAGAACTATCTAGCTCTAGCACGCTTAACTCTCATGTTCCTCTGGATCTGCTACCATCCAGCATGCATAGCCGGGTAGAGATTTAGTCCCTATTATATCATTTATAGTGAGGACTAATCCAAATTCCGGGGGTGTTACATCTTCCCCCCTTAAGCCCTGACGTCCACG